>OVBA01001592.1:0-42255 GCA_900406435.1 Lepidium aucheri | reverse complement strand
ATATTTTGAATAATATATATTTATAAATAAATCATAATCTAATAAGATATACATTTCTTATCATAATCGTAACAGAAGATAATTATCTAAATGTTTTTTTGTATACATAAACCTAAATACAAAGGATTTTTGTATACATAATCCTAAGATAAAATGGAATTATGAATATTAATTGTTATATATACATAAACACATATTTTCAATACCTTCCAACTTTTCAATCTTTCTCCAATTTAATTTATTTGTTTTTGTTTACATCAGAGCAATCAAGACAAACAAATAAAAAGAGTAAAATTTTAAATTTAATAAGTTATTATTTTATTTTACTATTATTAACTTGAAATCTTATCATCTTCTATAAAATAGAGTTTCAGAAGTTAGTAATAAACGAATTCTTCCACGTGTCGAATTCAACTATCCAAAATTCTGGAGTACTTATTATACACAGTTGAGTTTCAAAAGTTAGTAATCAACGACATTCTTCTACATGTCGAATCTTATTATAACCTATTATATTAAGTTGGATTTCAAAAGTTAGTAAGTAAAGAGATTTTTCACGTGTGAGATGTTATTATTAAGTTGGATCTCAAAATTTATAAACGTATTGATTTCTAAGATATTATTCAAAATATATATTAAGCATTATTTAATCAAAACAAACGGGTCCATATCTAGTTTGGTATATTTTAGTATTTTGTTGGATTTGGTTTATCAAATTCGGTATTTTGGTTAATTTAGTTTAAGATTTTATTAATTTTTTTATAGAGTTTGGTTCGGTATAGATCGAGTTTGGATTTAAGTATTTTCTATATAAAAATAAAAAATAAAAAATGATGTAATAGAAAACTCGAAAAAAACTAAAACTTGGTTTTTGATTTTGTTCGGATTTGGGTAGGCATTCGGTATTTTTTGGTACATAGATTTTGGGATTCGTTTGAGTACTTTTTCAGGTTCGATTCTTTTAATTCAGATCAATTTTGCTTGGGGTTTCGGGTTTTAAAACAATCTCAAAAACAATATTCCAAAATATCAACACAGATTTAACAACCTAAATGAACATGGTTGTCGAGGATGTGTGGTCCAGTGGTAGATGCCACTTTAGCTTTCTTTAGGCACCAGAGTTCGATTTCTCCCAGATGCAAGGGGAAGAAAAAAGTTGGTTATGGATCGGGCCTTTGTCGATCCCATTAGTAGTAAAAAGAATGACTAAGATTGACAAAAAAAATGAACATGGTTTAGAAAAACAATCAAAATAATTCAACCAAGTGTTATAACATGGATATAATCCTAATTATGTGTTAAAATAGATTGTTATTTTACTTTACCATTATTGATTATTTCACCTATCAATTAGGAAAGGTGGTTTAGCCAACTCTTAAGAAAAAAAATTACATTAATAATACTAAATTGCTAGCAAGCAACATAACAAAAATATAGGTTCTAAGGCCCAAAGACCGACCCAACAGGTCCAAATCGGAAATAACATGAGATTACAATATTACTTAAAAGTTTTAAACAAGCCCACTAGCTGAAGAAACTCCTTTGCGGTTTGAATTTGGCTGTCACCAACATCATCGCCGCTATGCATTGGAATTTCCGTTCTGGTGTGGTTCTCCAACAGCATTTGTCGGAGATTCTATCATATCCCTGTTATGATCCTGAGAGGTGTGGTCAACATCTTGTGGTAAAGCATTTACATCCGACGTAAATGTGTCTGATCTATTTTTAAGTACATCCTCAACAGAGATGTTGGCAGTAGTATCAGATGAGATTGGAATAGTGTTAGAGAAAGGGGGCTGCGTGATGATTGAATCTAGGTGCTGTGAGAGATCATCTTCCAATTGATTATCCGCCTTGTCAAACTCTTCTGTATTAGTGTTTGGTATTAGGTAAATGGGATAGTCCAACAGTTGAGGAGTGTAACAACATGTATTGTGGGTCAGTTTCTAGCAATTGAAACAGAGTTTGGTCACATTCTCAAATGCGAATTCAATTAGGAATGAGTCTCCATTCTTGCAGTGCATTGGTCTGTAGAATTTTAGTCGATTGTTAAAATCAAACTTGATCTTGGCTTTGGCTAGCAGAGGTTTTGTGATGGATCCTTCTTGGATGTCAACTTGGACCACCTCTCCAAGATTGCTACAGATAATTTTAACTGAGTCCTCCGAGGTGTATTGGAAAGGGAGGTTGATCACTTGAACCCAGATTTGAACAGTTGTCATGAAGTTAGGGAATATATGCTCCTCCCATTTTTCCACTGCTACAAGGCAGCCGTGGTAACGAATAGGTTGCAGCCGAAGAACCGCATTACGATCCTCTTCCGAAGTGAAGAAAAACTGGATGTGATCCCTGTCGATCAACCTACTGCTGACTTGGTTTTGGAGGTTCCACTCTAGGAGAAGGTCTTCAGCGAGAGTTCCTAAATGTTCTGTTCCCATTTGTTGAAGGGCTTCAGGATGAGACTTTTCTTATTCTTAAGGAGCGTCTCTTCATATGCTTAATTAGGTAGAAAGCCTCCAGGATCGTTCTTCCCAGGATGGAACCGATTTAGTGCTTGCCTAAGATTGTTGTTCATTTTTGTGCTGGTATGTCTTCATTCAAGATACAAAGACATATTTATATAGTCAGCCCATGGATCATTTCATCATCGCAGCTGTTGGAGATCTTTCCAAAAGATTATTTTTAAGCTTTTTGGAAACCGCGCAACTTTTATGCAGATGGAGTGTGATACTCCACCTCCATCTTCAGTTCACGCTCAGTTCCATCATTACCTTGGAAAGCTTAGTTGCGTAACTCGGAGTGCAAAAGCCAGTTAAACTGACAAGTGTCGTCGACTGACATGTATCTTCTGTAATTATCGAGATACTTAATCTAAAATTTGAGAGATAACCGCCATGATTACTTACCAGTTAATCATTCTCCTAAGTTAACATAGGTTGATATGATGATCTCTTTAGGAAGCTAAAACGTTGCCTCTTCCCAGAGAGAGGTATAGGTTGTTGGATTTTGCCCGAGTTCCCTCGGTAGAAGGCCACAAATTGGTGTGCTTTGTAATCAAATATATTGGACAACATTGTTACTAATTTTACACTAAAAAAAGAATTTTCCAAGCTCCATTTGTTTAGTTAGCTTCAACATCTTTTGAATTTAAAAAATGTGATAATAAACTAGACTACAATTTGCATTTATTGACTAGAATTATATTTATTTAAATAGGATAAGTTTTTAGGTATGAAAATATAATTATTTCTTAACACTTCCAATTAATTACATGAATGCTATTAGCATGAACAAACAAAAAAAATTATCTTCTTTATCTCCTCCCTTTATTTTAGAGTAAATGTTTTTATAATCTTCCTCTTTCTCATTAATTTCTCTCCACTATCTTTCTGGTTCTCTCTCCCATAATTCTCTCTTTTTCCTATCTCTTTCTCTCGCTCTCTATGCTATTTCTTGAGTGTCTGCTTCGTTTGCTCGCTAGTTTCCCTCATTTCCGATCTCAAATCCAGCCTAGGGTTCAACTCCAGTTCTCTTTCCCTGGACTTTGGTCAAGTTTCTAATTCTCGCCGATTTTATAGTCTCTACCACTCGACCTATCTTGATGCCCAAACAATCTAGTAGTTGTTGGAGTGTATGATACGCTTAAGATAAGTTAGATATGATTAAGAGTTATTTAATTATAATAAGAAAAGGAATTTGTGAGTTGTGCAAATCATATATAAACATTTGGTTGAGTTTGTGACAAATGTGTGACTTTGAGAGTTTAACTTTTTGAGTTATATTTTCTAAACTTAATAAGAAGATTATTTATTACAATCAAAGTGTACACAATTTTGATTTCAATTAGTATCAGAGCTCTAGGCTGAATCGATCAAATGAGATAAATGAACATGTCTTGCATTAAATTGCAGTCTTCTCGGTCTAAGGAACTCATGTCATCTTCAATCCATTGTCTAATGCTAGACTCTACAAACTATACAGTATGGACCATGAGGATGAAAGTGATGTTGCGGATACATAAGGTGTGGGAAATAGTTGAAAACAGTTCAACTGATTCCGAGAAGAATGATATCGCAATTGGTTTGTTGTTTCAATCTATTCCGAAGGAACTTATTTTGCAAGTTGCTGAACAAGATTCCGCAAAGGGAATATGGACAACAATCGAAACTCAATTCTTGGTGCATATTATGTCAAAGAAGCAAGACTTAAAACACTAATGAGTGAGTTTGAAAAAATGAAGATGAAAGACACAGTTGATAACTTCACATGAAAGCTATCATAACTAGCATCAAAATCAGCCTCACTTGGAAAATCTATTGAAGAATCAAAACTTGTGAAGAAGTTTATCAATAGTTCACCAAGAAAAAAGTATATTCAAATCATTGCTTCTCTAGAACAAGTACTCGATTTAAATTCAACAAATTTTGAGGATATTATAGGGAGACTTAAAGCTTATGAAGAAAGGATTCTTGAGGAAGAAATACACGATGAAAGTAAGTTGCTCTATATTAATCAAAATTCTTTGTCTTCAAGAGGGTGAGGACATGGAAAAGGGAGTTCAAACCATGGTAGAGGAGGAAAAACTCGTGATCAAGAAAGAACAAATCAAGAATGTCTCAACATAATGAAAGATATGTTTGTTTTAGATGTGACAAACCTGAACTCTTTGCATCCAAATGTCCGGATCAAAAATAAAGATTTCATGAGACAATTAAAGTGGAAGCCACAGAAGAAGAATTACGAAAAAAAGAAGAAGAATTGAGTTGATTTATTTTTTTCCTTTTTTGAAAAAACGAATAAGATTTAGTTTTGTTTAAATAACTTTTTGTACTACTTTTGTACCTATTTAATTTTAAATTTCAATCATGTTTCTTTTAATCATAATGTGTTTCTTTGAATTTATGTCATCCAAACTAATACTCATAAATTATAATCATGTTTCTTTAAACAGTTATTCCTCAATCTGCAGATCGACGAATGAATAATAAAAAAAGTTTCTTTTAACGGTTATTCCTCAAATTGCATACCAACAAATGATAAATAACGCAAAAGGAGGTAGGTTGTGATACCATACTCCTGATACCAAATATGATCGTATACCAATCAGGTTGTGCGCTTCGTCCAAATAAGCTATTATGTCGCTGTTAGATGAAATTATGACCAACACTCGTGATAAATTAGTAAGTCATTTATTTACAAAATTTGTCATATGTCAATATGTAACTTGATGAATGACGGTTAAAAAAAACATAACTAAAATTTACGAAAACAGGTTTGGATGACAAAAATTCAAAGAAACCTATTGTGATTGGAAGAGAAATAATATCTCAAATCGATTGAAACAGAGAAAAACAAGTTACTCTAAACTTACTATGATCAGTTTCGGTAACATGAATTCCATTTTGTTTAATGACGTCCTAGCATAGGAATAGTTTATGTGTTAACATAGATTGTTATTTGAGATTTTATTCGACCATTATTGAATATTTCGCCTATAAATTACAAAAAGTGGTTGAGCAACTCTTTTGAATATACTATACTAAAGAACTTTACACGCTCAACAACAATTGCATTTGTTTATGCTAATTAAAAGAAAACAATTGCATTTGGTTATGCTAATTAAAAGAAAATAGTGAATTCGCTAGATTATCCTAATTTGAGATTATCTAGAGCATACGTTTATGCTGATTCTGAGATTGATAAACGAAACTGAGTTGGGTTATTATCAAATTGTTTCGTCTTAAAGGCCCTTAATACGAGAGTGAATTGCGTGGATGAAACTATATGATCAGAATACAAAATGAGATCTCTTTGAACGATAAAACAAATTAGATAACTATTAAGATTCAAACAACTTGAAATGAATAAGCCTACTCTTCGCCAAAGAGTTTGCCACTTTGCATCCTCTTCATGCAAAACACAAGTTTGCCACTTTGAAAGAACCTAATCAGACATTAAGAGACTTGTAGCATTCGTCTTCAGGCAGTTAGACAAAACTGGCTTACAGGTTCATGTAACACTCATTCTAGCATTTGATCAGCAGATCCATCGCCACTGGCTTTCTGGCTTTTCTTCTTCTTGCCTGCTTACATGTAGGCAAAGATCTTGTTATTTCCATGATGCAATAGATTGTATGGAGTGATAATTAAAGTCGAGATAGTCTTGAGTCTGAGATATTAGGCTTTGCAAAAGCTCAAGGATTACCTTTATTTTTTAGTTTATTGAGCTTCAAGTTTTTCTTTACGCTAAACTTTTTGGGGGATTTCTTGGTATCTTCTGATTCAGCTGAAACCAGAAGGAAGAGATCAGGCTTTTATTGAGCAAGAAAACATATAAAAGCAAGAAAACATATAAAAGCCGAGAGAACGGGGTACAAGGAAGCTTTGCTGTTGAACAATGTCAAAGAATACACAAAAATTTATACAAAAGAAAACATTGCAGAAGTGAGCGTTTCCACTGTTTTGCAATGAGCAACGTAGGTTGAAAGAGAAGATAAGATACAGAACAGAAGAATTAAGACTTTTCAATGATAAACATGTCAACAGAGCCCAGTGAAAGGAGCAGCCTTAAACAGTAGCAGGATCATTCAGATTATAGGTACAAAGACTACATTGATGATCAAATCCAAAAGTATTTTGTAGCTAATTCAGTGTATTGAAAAATATATTTTCCTAACTAACATTTCCCAATAGTGTCAAACAAAATTTCTAGTGACAAAGTGAAGTCAAGAGATCAATTGAGTACAACATAAGCTAAGTAGCTTTATATCATGATGACAAATTACCTTCAGCTGAAGCCATCTCTACATCTTCCATGGTAACAAGACCCTTCTCCACCATCTCCTTCTGCTCCTGTTAACGAATTAAACAACCCTTTTTAATGACTTTCTACATTATTTTAAAAACTAAATCAACTCCAAAAACAGAAGCTAAAGTGGCATTCAAAGCTTATACTACTGTCAAAAGAAATAACATCACCTATCTTCTTAGACAAGTTGTTATAAATCAAATAAAGAGACGATAGAAAAGGAATTTGATTCATACTCGGCGCCATTTTCGGAGGAGTTTCTTCTGACGTTTGCCGGAGACGGAGGGGTTGGGAACTCTAGTCTTCAATTTATTGGTGAGTGGATCGCCGTGAATAGCTCGTTTCCTATCAGCTTTCGCCTCTCTCTTTCTCTTCGCGATTTCGTTGTATTTCGCCATATTACTCCAAACTCTCTCTCTCTTCGACGCCTCCTACTAAAAACCTCGCAATTTCTCTTAAAACCCTAAAAATCCACAGTTGCTTAAAAATATTTTTTGGGCTTTTTCGGCCTTTTGTTTCTCTTCTCTTTAAACTTCACTTGGGCTTTTTCCATATCTTTCATTTTTTTTTCAACTAGCCTAATAACTTTTAAATTCCCACATATCACTATATCATTATAGGTAAATAGTCGATCTCTGATGCCTTAAAAATTTGTAAAGTGACAACACTACTGGACCACCTATACTCGCCAACTTTTTCCATATCTTCTCAGTATTCAATTTTAAATTATAAAATAAGAATTTAACTAAAAAGAAAAAAAAAACTAAAGAGAAAAAGAAAACACAATATTTTTGGACAAATTCTTTTCGGAGAAAAATAAGACTTTCTAAGAAAAAAAAGTACAAATTATATTTTACAACCACGGAAAAGAAAAACCTAACTACATCTTCCCGTAACAAAATCTTACAATTATCTGGACCGATTTAAAAGAAAGTGATATTCTAAAGATATAGAAAAAGCATTAGTAACAACCATTCGCTAACTGGTTAACTTCTCAAAATGTGTGAGAAATATAAATTGTTCATCATTCGCTAAAAATCCATGACACAAATTGTGCCATTAAAGAAATGGAGTGAGATCACCAATTCCTTTCATGCGAAAGCCAATCACAATCTCCGAATCGATCTCTAATTCCAAATAGGTAACTCCTTTTTCCTATACCAAATATAGACCATTGTATACGCCCTAAAACTTAGCTAATAGAACTGTACATATTGTATGTTCAACACAAACCCTCCAACCCACTCACCTTTGCGATTTTCAATATACTGCAGCTGAAATTGGTTCCAAACAATATTTGTTTGCTTTAAGTACTTTTGAAAGTAACGTTGAATTTATTCAAGTAAAAAAAAATCTTCTTTGTTCAAAAAATGTGAAAATCGTATTATTCCATCACAGAGTTGAAAATAAGATTTTATTTGAATAGATAGATGTAAATATCTACAAAAATTAGGTATAATCCTATAGAGAAGAAATTAATGGAAGAAAGTGGAAAGCTCTTAGCACATGGAGTCCAGCTTCATTTTCCATCTAATAAATCGAACCCAAATTATTTATGATCTCATCATGAAGATAGATATTATTAATAATGCATGCATCCATTATTCATAAAATACATATACATAGAGAATTGTTGTTATTACTTTCGATACTTTATGTATTTTCAAAAGATTTAACTGTGAGATAAAGGCCCCATATGGGTGCATGTGACTTGTGAAGGGGCATAATAATAAAGTTAGATTTGTGCAATTATTTTTCTTCTTCAAATAATAGAAGAAAAATAACAAATTAGACAAAGAATGAATTACTTTGCCAAACTACAGCAATTGGACGATCCACACCTTCAACAAAAAGTTGAAAAAAAAAACGATTAGAGATATTAATCGAAAAATAAAAAATTGTAACAAAATTATATATATAAAAGCAAGGTTATTTCTCTTACATGTGTCATTTTGGAATATTTTTATTGGACCATATCACTTAAAACTTTTAATTCAAAGAACCAATCAAAACAAAACATTAATACACATAAGCACTTTAATTAATTAATACACATCATCAAATTAAGATTGTCAAAAAAGAATATTATCAATTTATAATTTTGATAAAATAGTAAATGAAATAATCATAATGTGCATATTATATATATACACCTAGATCAAAATATAAATATATAACTACGAATAAGCTATATTAATTTCAACTTTAAAAACATTCATCATGTACAATAATAATATGTAAGTGATAGGTATAAATAAGACTAAACAACACTATATCAAAATAAAACTATATCAATTTCCTAATCATATACCGTAATTTAGTTTGGCAAGAAAAAACTATTCACTTATATTTTTAATAAAGTAAGGTAAATCAAAGAGCCTTAATATACATAGTATATATATATAGATTAAACACAAAAATATATAACTATGAAAAAGTTATGTATTAGCGATGGATATAAACAAGAATAACCGCCATTTGGATCAAAATACAAAACATGAAATTATTTATATAACATGATATGTCTCTCCAGGGATCGACATATTAGCAGTTAGGAGTTCTCTAGAGCTGACACATCAGCCTATATATTAATTTTACTAACCAATCAAATTAAGACATTAAACCTGGAAATAACACATCAACTTTGTCATATTAATTCTTAAAACTAATCAAATTAAGATATTAAAGTTAGGACACCTTAACTTCTAAATGAACCCAATTCCATTATGATTCTAAGTCAACAAAATCGATTCAAATGAAGAAGCTTAAAAGAAGAAGCTTAAAAGAGAGGATAAAGAGTTGGAGAAAACAAGAAAAGGAAAAGCCTGAGGATGTCGCAGAGAAGAAACAAGAGCTTGAGGATTCAAGTGTTAGCAATGGAAGTGGAGAGGAGCCATCCATAAGTTATGCTTGTAATGTATGTTCCATTCACTTATTTTCTTCTACATGATGTAATAAATCATTGAACATATTATTAAATGAGGTGGAAAGTAATAAAAATCCTAAACTAATTATTTTAACGTTTAAAGAGGTTTGATTTTGCTTAATTTATCTATCTTTAAATCATTACATGTTTCGTAGTTTTGATTGCCGGTTTTGTTATGTTTTGAGGTGTGATGGTGGATGAACATGAAGATGGATATACTTGTGAGAAGGAAAGATAAACAAGTTGTTTGAATGATTTGTTTAAAAATAAACTTTATATAATATTTAAATATGACATAATCCCGTGCGTAGCACTGGTTATAATCTAGTGTGGTAAAAAGAATAAGATGTGCTATAAACGACGATGATTTTCAAACGCCTATGAATAATTTCTTTTGAGAAAAACTGTTCAAAAATAATTCCAAACGATATGTTAAACTGGCATTTCTAAATGCTTTCAGAAAATGCAATCAAACAAAATAATTATTAGTAGCAAAATAAACATATGCATTACAAACAAACGTCCATTAAATTGCTATCATAATAACTCTTTATATTTTTACATGGTCAATATTGATAATGCCCAAAGATCAATCTTGTAGACGGTTAATCCTCAAATATACATTTTTATTAGGGAATAATGTCACACATCAAAAATTGGAAATGATATTTTCTACTATATATAAGATATAGCTTTCTCCACTAATTGCTAATTGGTTTTAAAATGGAAACCCATATTCTAATAAGGTGAGCCCACTATCCATGATATCTAACCTGATCTGACCTATAATTGGTCCAATTGTCGACAACTCATGCCCAAAATAACCAATCAATGAATGAATGAAACGCCTAATTAGGAATAGAAAGGGAGGACAGTTGGTGTCGTCGATCTATCCCCGAACATATCGAGATCAATGGCCAAAAAGTCATCATCTCGATATGGCGTATTAGAGAATAATGTCTCACATCGGAAGTTGGAAGAGATTCTCTCTACTATATATATATATATATATATATNTATATATGGATCTTTCCATTCATTACAATTGATTTTGAGTAGGAAGCACAAATTCTAATAGTTTTGCCAAATTTATTCACTTATCAGATTCAAGAAATAGTACGTGCGTGTGTGGGTTCGATTCGATGAACGTAATCTCTTGATCACGCAAGATCAAGATGCATATAAAGTTCAGATTCATTATCTTTACAACGACCCACACGAGTTTAGACAAACTCGGTTACGGTTTGATGTCATCCGTGCTCGAGGTCCATTAACATGCATGAAAGCTAAGATCTGGTCATGGAACGTTCCTATCTGCAACTTATATATATTCTGATTATAATTATGTTCTTTTTTCTAATAACGTGGGAAGATTCTCCACTACCATCATAATTTCATGTGTTTTTTTTTCTTTGGTTATTTAAATGACGCCATTCGAAACAAAACATTCTGCCGACTATTGAAGACATGCGGAAATTCTGGAAAAGCAGCCATCTTTAAACAATCACAATACTCCAATCTCCTAGAAATATCTATATCCCAATTCCCAAACTCCACAAATTAAGACATTAAATACGATTTCTAACAAATTTAAATATGTTTCGTGTTGTGTATTAATTTTGGCTTCACAATAGTACTACTATGGTTTTTGTACGTTGACATAAATGCATGTAAAAACATCATCTGCCATCCATACGGGAGGTGGAATTACATTTTTTTTTTTCAATCTTACTCATTCTCGACAAAGACTCAATCCATAGACAAATTGTTCATACTGGAGCTTTGTGGGAATCGAATTCACCACCTGGTATCAGCTAGATCAGGAGCAAGCCAATTTGGCCACCTGCTTTTTCGCAATTACTTTTTTAATTAGTTTTTTCTTTATTAATATATATATATATGTATATAAACACTTTAATTTTGACTAATTATCAATCATCTCTTGAAATGAAAATAGTAAAAATGGGGACTAAATGAGACACATTCTCTCTGCCCATGTTTCACTGTCCCACTAATCTCTAATGAGGACAAAGCTTTACAAGTCACTCAGTGTCTTATGATTAGCTGTTTCCAAACCCCACGATTTCTTCTTATTATTTTATCCATCTTCTTCATTTTAATCTTCTTTATCACTAGGCACTTAGTTGTTTGAGGTTGCACAGATCAGCAAAATGAATAGATACACAAAACTTTCAGGATTATGGATTGAAATTTTTGGTTCGACTTTTTCAAAATTTAACAATTGGGTTTGTTATTCAAACAAAGTTGGCATTTGAATTCGTTTCCTCGAACACAATTAGCAGTTTTAACACATGAACATGGATGAACTTACTATTATACAAATTGTTATTGATCTCTAATGGAATTCGTACATTATTCCACCGATAGAAAAAGTAACACAATCATGATCAAATAATTGAGAGAGAGAAAGATTAAAATATAACAACACTTGATTAATCATTGTTTTCCAGCTTTTGATTTCCATTCTCTTATTATCAACCTCGTTTGTGGACCTTCAATCTCAGTTGCAAAGTTTGGCTTCAAAATGCCATAATATTAGTAGCCATAAGAGAAGAAACAGAAGAGAAAAATGGCGAGTCGTCACTTTTTCTTCGTCTTCCTCTTTCTTTTCCCTTTTGTTTCTTCTGCAGAATTTCAAGGCAATGAACAAGAGATCTTGATGGCCATCAAGTCAGACTTGTTTGATCCTTCAAATAGTCTCCATGATTGGAAAAAACCTGAGAATGCATCAGCATCTACTGTGCCGGTTCATTGCCACTGGACCGGAGTTCACTGCGGTTCAAATGGCTATGTGGCTAAGCTTCTTCTTCCCAACATGAATCTCAGCGGAAACGTGTCAGATCAGATTCAAAGCTTCAATTTTCTGCAAGTCCTTGACCTCAGCAATAACGCATTTGAGTCTTCTCTACCTAAATCTCTTTCTAATCTCACGTCCATGAAGGTCTTCGACGTGAGTGTGAACAACTTCTTTGGAACCTTCCCTTCTGGTCTAGGGATGGCCACTGGTCTAACACATGTCAATGCTTCAAGCAACAATTTTTCTGGGTTTCTCCCTGAAGATCTCGGCAACGCAACTACACTTGAGGTTTTGGACGTTCGAGGAGGTTACTTTGAGGGTTCAGTACCTTCTTCTTTCAAGAATCTCAAAAATCTGAAGTTTCTCGGTCTTTCGGGTAATAACTTTGGTGGAAAGCTACCAAAGGTGATTGGTGAGCTCTCTTCCTTGGAGACCATTATTCTTGGTTACAATAACTTCACGGGTGAGATTCCAGAAGAGTTTGGGAACCTGACGCGCCTTCAGTACCTTGATTTGGCTGTTGGGAATCTTACGGGCCAGATTCCATCTTCTTTGGGGAAGCTGAAACAGCTTACAACAGCTTATCTCTACCAGAACTCTCTCACAGGGAAGATACCTCGACAACTCTGTAATGCAACTTCTCTTGTGTTTCTTGATCTGTCTGATAACAAGATTACCGGAGAGATACCAATGGAAGTAGCTGAGTTAAAGAATCTGCAGCTTCTAAATTTGATGAGGAATCAACTCACGGGAACCATTCCGTCAGAGATTGCTGCATTACCAAATCTCGAGGTTCTTGAGCTGTGGCAGAACTCTCTAACGGGTCCCTTACCGGTGGACCTCGGCAAGAGCTCACCATTGAAGTGGTTAGATGTCTCATCCAACAAGCTTACAGGAGAAATCCCATCAGATTTGTGCTATTCCAGAAACCTCACAAAGCTCATTCTTTTCAACAACTCATTCTCAGGTCAGATTCCAGAGGAAATCTTCTCATGTCCGAGTTTAGTTCGTGTTCGAATCCAACAGAATCTCATTTCCGGAACAATACCAGCGGGTTCAGGTGACTTACCAATGCTTCAGCATCTAGAACTAGCAAAAAACAACCTCACTGGTCAACTTCCAGATGATATAGCCTTATCTCCATCTCTCTCGTTCATAGACATATCATTTAATCAACTATCATCCCTCTCTTCAACCATTTTCTCTAGTCCTAATCTTCAAACCTTTATCGCCTCACACAACAGCTTTGCTGGAGATATACCTAACCGGATCCAGGATCGCCCATCTTTGTCTACCCTTGATCTTTCTTTCAACCTTTTCTCAGGTGAAATCCCAGAAAGAATTGCTTCCTTTGAAAAACTTGTGAGTCTAAATCTCAAAAGCAACCAATTGGTTGGAAAAATCCCTGAGGCATTAGCCGGCATGCACATGTTAGCTGTTCTTGACCTCTCAAACAACTCCCTAACGGGTAATATACCAGAGAACTTGGGAGCTTTCCCAACACTGGAGATGCTAAACGTGTCATTTAACAAACTCGAAGGACCCATTCCTTCAAACATGCTGTTTGCAGCCATTAACCCAAAAGATCTCATGGGAAACGATGGCTTATGCGGTGGAGTTCTACCTCCTTGCTCTAAGAGCCTAGCTTTGTCAGCAAGAAGCAGACATCCGGGGAAAATTCACGTCAGTCACGCAATATTCGGGTTCATTGTTGGAACTGCAGTCATCGTGTCTCTGGGAATGATGTTCTTGGCAGGGAGATGGGTATACAGACGATGGGATCTTTATAGCAACTTTGCCAGAGAGTATCTATTCTGCAAGCAACCTCAGGAGGAGTGGCCGTGGAGACTCGTGGCTTTCCAGAGACTCTGTTTTACGGCAGGAGACATCTTATCGCATATCAAAGAATCAAACATCATTGGAATGGGAGCCATGGGAATTGTTTACAAAGCAGAAGTCATGAGACGACCATTACTCACCGTAGCTGTGAAAAAACTCTGGAGATCACCATCACCACAGAGTGATATCGAAGATCAGCACAATCACCAAGAAGAAGAAGAGGACGACATACTCAGAGAAGTTAACCTTCTTGGTGGTCTCCGGCATAGAAACATTGTGAAGATTCTAGGTTACATTTACAATGAGAAAGAAGTGATGATGGTGTACGATTACATGCCCAACGGAAACTTGGGAACTGCTTTGCATTCCAAAGATGAGAAATTTTTACTAAGAGATTGGCTCTCGCGATACAATGTCGCCGTCGGAGTCGTCCAAGGGCTTAATTACTTACACAATGATTGCTATCCGCCGATTATTCACAGAGACATCAAGTCTAATAACATCCTCCTCGATTCAAACCTCGAAGCGAGAATAGCAGATTTCGGATTGGCGAAGATGATGCTCCACAAGAACGAGACGGTTTCTATGGTAGCTGGATCTTATGGGTACATAGCACCGGAGTACGGATACACACTGAAGATTGACGAGAAGAGCGATATATACAGTTTAGGAGTGGTGCTTCTGGAATTGGTGACTGGGAAAATGCCGATAGATCCTTCGTTTGAGGAATCGATTGACATAGTGGAGTGGATTCGGAGAAAGATTAAGAAGAACGAGAGCTTAGAAGAAGTAATTGACGCGAGCATCGCCGGAGAGTGTAAACACGTGATTGAGGAGATGCTTTTGGCACTGCGAATCGCTCTTCTCTGCACGGCGAAGCTTCCTAAGGACAGACCTTCCATTAGAGACGTCATCACGATGCTCGCTGAGGCAAAACCTCGCCGGAAAAGTGTTTGCCATGTCACCGGAGATATGCCGATTTTTAGAAACTCGCCAGTGGTAGGACTGATTTAGAAGACGGAGGCGTAAAGGGTATTTTAGTCATTCACAGATTGGGCCCAGCTCTGGGTAGTGGGCCCAACAAGTAATGTCGAGCCCATAATACCTCGGGCTGATATTTCATTGTACTGATTGTTTCGCTTTACCGAACCAGACCATGTTCTCGTGTCTCGTGAACTCTATTGACATGAGTCAAAATTTGTGATAGGTCCGTTGTTCAATGTTAATCAACGAATTGTACTACAGCGGAAAAAGATTAATAAATCAAAACTGTAATTATATATTATTGATTAAAAAATTTCCAAATAAAATAAAATATGGTTAATCACTCACTCAGAATCAGATAATATATAAACAATCAAATCAAACAATTGATAAATGCTTGTGGCGGATAGAAAACAAACAATCAAATCTATTACATGGCTTGTGGTATTGTTCAAGTAGAAAATCAATTGATAAATGCTTGTGCTTAAACTGACAAATCCTGTAAAAACTCTTTAAATTAATAATTGATTTACTAATAATTTCTATAGCTTAATGTAATTTTTTATTATAATTTAATTTTTTTGGTTCAGTTAGTTTATTAAAAAACAATAGTTATAGTAAATTCAGATGGAATTCTCAAAACATTTATGGAAACATAATTAAGATTTTTTTTTTCTTGTTAAATATGAGCTAAGCTTTATAATAAAGTGTTAGTCAAAAAAATTTTCCTGCTAAGTTAAATATATAACTAATAGGTAATTACTTATATAATCTGACCCAATAAAGTATGAAGCATTTTCTCTTCGTATGGAAATATCTTTTCTTCACAAATATATATAGTTTCATCCCCTTAATTATTCTCGAAGATCATAAAATGTTACTTACCTCTAAATATAATTTGTCAAATTAAGAAAAAAAGAAATCTCCAAATTTGTTTGTACCCAAAACTGTCCCAAGGAGTTCCGATTTTTAAACATCTGAAACCAAACAATCTCACACACGCCTCACCGCGGCTAACCGTTTCGATCCCGACCCTTCGTCGCCGGGGATTCGGTTCCTTAAACCAAACCCTAGGAGATTCTTCTTCACTTTTGTGATCTCTTCCTCTCTGCACAACGAGCTTGTCTATGCACTAGGATTTTCCTACTTTTGGTAAGCTTCTTCGCTGTCTAGGCCTCAATTTCCGTTTCGCTTTCTCCTTTCTTCTTCATCAACTCGTTTCTTACTTACTAGTTTCGTTTTGCCTCTACAAGCTCGTTCAGTTTCTGCTGATGACTGGAGTGGTTCATAGATCTTTGAGTGTTTGAGTATTTGTCTGTGCCTGTTAGATAATGATGATAGGGTACAATCTGATCGGACTCTTATCCAGAAACAAGACTCTCTGTATTGAATTGATTATTTAATATTGCATTTCGGTAGTTCCTATGGAGTTTCACACTTCTATCTGATAGCAGTTACATTCATGAATTTATCATATTCTGGTCTTAGGTTTACTTGTTGTTTTAACTAGACTTCGGCATTAGCCTCTTCATTTAACTGTTAGATATCTGAGGCTGTTATGTGAACAATATCTGTTGAAGAATTCCTTATCGACGATGATAATCGTATGTTTAAGGGACATGGTGCACCACTTTTTTGCCAATTGTTTTTGAGTTGGAAGCCATGGTAATCTTCTTTGTACACTGATATTTTAAAAAATTTTGAGTGAATGCAACATGTTTCGGCACCAGAGAAAGATCATGTATGGAATTTAACGTAGATCTCTGGGGTGTAGTGTCCGTGAATAGATTATATGTACCAGAAGGTAGAATTTATGGTTTGATTATTTACGCTTCTTCAGTATGAAGTGAACGAAAACTCAGTGGAAATAATGAAGGAAAAAGATGGAGAGCTAGAGGAAAAGGACGATACAGTGGAGGAATACAATGATGAGATGGATATAACAGAAGAAAGAATGGAGGCAGAAGAGGAGGTGAGGCTTGAATATTTGGAAGCAAAAGATGGAAGAGAAGAGCAAAATGATGAACTGATGGAAGAAAGTAACAATCAAGCTGAGCAAAAAGATGAGGATTCTGAAAGTTCTGGTTTTATTTCCGATGAAGATGAATCATCGCTGTTGGGACGTGATGATGAATTGGATCTTGAGGTAAGCAACTTGGATATGTTTTATTGGCTCCTTGATGGAGAGAGCGAATGTTTGTCTAATATAGTGTGACTAACAATTATTATTCAGAAACCTCTGAGCGAGGAAGAAATAGAAGAGTTAATTTCAGATCTCTTGGAAGTAGAGAGTAAGGTATATATAATCTTTTCATTTGGTTCAATGGAGATCTTGATAAGACTATGTAACTTTCAATCAATCCTAAATCTCACTCCGCATTGATCTGTAGGCTGCAGAAGCTCAAGAAGCACTTGAAAAAGAATCTCTTTCTAAAGTAGAGAGTGAAGTTAGGGAGGAATTGGCACAAACACTCGATGGTGATGAGGTTAATTTCTTTTCCTCACTATCATAGTTACTGAGTTTTTCTGCTCGTTTGTATTTAACATCTTTGAGTTTGCCTGTTTTAGCTGAATAAAGCTGTTGCAGTTGAAATGATGAATTTTAAAGATGAATGGGAGGCGACTCTTGATGAGCTTGAAACTGAAAGTGCAAACTTGTTGGTAAGTTTCGTTGTTGTTTCCTATATTTCTACAGAAAAATTTCCATAGGTTTACTTGTAACTTGAAGAAAATTTCCATATTCCTGCTCTCCTTTGTTCCTTGATATTTAAAGGAGCAACTTGATGGTGCTGGAATTGAGCTTCCAAAATTGTACGAAATGATTGAAAGCCAAGCACCTAATGGTTGCTACACTGAAGCTTGGAAACAAAGAGCGCATTGGGTTGGGACTCAAGTGACAAGAGAAACTGTGGAATCAGTGTCTAGCGCAGAGAAGTTTCTTCATACTCACCGGCCTGTACGAAAGTAGGGTCATATAATCTTCAACTTTTAGGAAATGCAATTACACTGAATGTCATGGATGGTACATCTAAACGTTTTCTGGTGTAGACGACATGGAAAACTTTTGGAGGAGGGAGCTAGTGGGTTTCTGGAGAAAAAGCTTGCCGATAGTGCTGTTAAAGAATGTCTAGCCGAAACATCTGAGCTTGACTGGTCTTCGCTGAACAAAATTTTTTCGGAAAAAAGGGACGATGATGTTTCCTTTGGTAGTAAGCACTGGGCTTCTGTTTACTTGGCAAGCACTCCACAACAAGCTGCAGCTATGGGATTAGAATTTCCAGGAGTCAATGAGGTTAAAATTTCGACTATGCCTTTATTTTCCTGATCGTCCCAATGCTGATGATGATTTGCATATGCTTACATCTGTTACTTTTCTTTTCTTTTTTTCACTCCAAGACAAAAGCGTGTTAAACATGAAGTCTCCTTTCTTGGCAGTTTTTATGTTGGCACTTACTTTCCATAATACGTTTTATGAGAGCAGGCTCAGTTTTCCTTTTCAGTTTCTGTTTGTAGGTCACTTAATTCTGGTCCATGGTTGTGCCATGATCAGTATAGAAAAAATAACTCAGTCTGCAATGTAGGTTTCATTAGGATAATGATAAAAACATTAATCCAAGCTCTCAGGTCCAAGTGTTAACCAACTTAATCATTAGTTGTAATAGTTTTGATGGTGCAAGGCATATACACAACCTTGGTGGGCAAGTAATGTTTGAAGATCTCCTTTTCTATATTAAGCTAGGGTAACAAAGTTGGGAGTATTCTTAAATAGCAGACTTTTATTGCCTTAGATCACGCCATTCTACTGCTTCAGGAAAAGCTAGTAAATTTCTCGCATCTTAGAGTGATTATAGCAGTAATGTTCTTTTATTTTCAGGTAGAGGAAATTGAAGAGATTGATGCAAGCTCGGCAGATCCGTTTTTTGCCGATGCTATTAATAATGAAAGAGAACTTGCCCTTTCTGAAGAACAAAAGAAAAATTATATAAGGGTATATCTTTAAACTTCTTCGATTTCTGTGATTAAGCATTCTACTTTTGAAAGTAGTCGCTTTTCGGCATGCTCCTTGTCTTCCTTAGTATGCAGAGTGTACAATAAAATATACTCTTTTGATACCAATTTAAGAATATTTGTAACTCCCGTCTTACCATTTATCACCTACAGGTCAAAGAAGAGGATGATATAAATATTGATCGTGAACTTCAACTTCATTTGAAACGGAAGAGACGCAAGAGAAGATCTAAACAGGTCTGTTTTGCGTATTCTTTCAGTTCCTTTTGGTAATGTTGCATGTAAATGATTGAAGACATCTTGGTGTACAAGCAGCATAGTGTCATCAATTGTCCTCTCTCGAGGATATTATTATTATTAGTGAGCCTGGATTTGTAAAAAAAATTCACATAGTAACTTTCATCTAGTTAGTAGCAATGGTAATTTTATGTATTATAAGATATTTACTGAGCAATATACATTCTTAGGAGAAAGATAGCAATTTGCCTGTTATTTTAGCTTTTACATCTAGTTGCTTGACTTTCAATTAATGGTTATGTCTTGTGTTTAAGCGAAATTTGGGGCTTGTGGTGCCAGGGTTTTGTTATTAGAAGGAGTAATTATTTGGTTAACGTAGCATCTATCCTTTGGTTTTTCAGATTCTTGGGTGTGCGGAGGAGCATAGGGATGATGATTGTGTGTATTTGGATGGGTATATTGTTGACACAAGTTCTGCTGATGATCAAATAAATACTTCGGAGACTAGAACTCAATTTCATAGTAATAAAGTTAACAAAGAGGAAAACGGGAACTTGTCTAATTCAGATCTAGACAAGATGGTTCCCATCACAGATGCTAGTGTAGATACCATGAGAGATGATTCACAGAATCCAGCAAACGATTTTAGGTGTACTGCTTGTAATAACATAGCTGTGGAAGTGCATAGTCATCCACTTTTAGAAGTAATAGTTTGCATAAATTGCAAACGTTCCATTGAAGACAGAGTTGCTAAGGTATGTTTTGTCTTCCAATTTTATTTGACAGATAGTATATTTGTGCATGGGCCAGAATATAGTTAGAATTTATTATCTCCTAAACGTTAGATTGAGCCTTTTCAGAAAGGGATTAAAAATGTGTTCACGTACTGCTGTTAGCCACCCTTAATGGGAGACCCTCGATATGTGTTGGTTTGTATATTTATATTTCACAAGATCCGGGGGACTGCACATGGTGAATCCAGGGCAGGAATGAAGTTTGTTTGGGTCGTAGTAGATTTATGACTGCATTTTTTTCTAAAAGTGATGGGCTAAATCTTCTTTTCATTTATTGCCTTCATCAAATGCTTTTCTCTTGAGTAAATTTTTTGTTGCATATGTTGCTTTTTGTTATTTAGAGGATCACATCGGAATGGTCCTACAATTGAGAAACTGTTATTGCTAAAATTGTCTTTTTTACCAAAACGTTAATTTTTACCAACAGGTTGATGACTCTATGGAACGTCATTGTGAATGGTGTGGTCACATTGCCAACTTAGTAGATTGTAGGTCATGCGAAAGACATTTTTGTGCATCATGTATTAAGAGGAACATTGGTGAAGAATACTTGTCTAAAGCCCAATCCTCTGGTTGGGATTGTTGCTGTTGTTGTCCAATTCCCTTGCAAAGATTGACACTGGAACTGGAGAAAGCCATGGTAGATAAGAAGTCAATAGAGTCCAGCTCTGATTCTAGCTCCGATTCCAGCTCTGAAGATATTGATGATACAGATGCGGATGTCACTGTAGCAATAAGGTATTACCGTTTACACATCTAAATATATATAGCATGTTTTCAACCAGTTTTGGTTGATATTGTTGTGTGTTTTTTCCTTACTTGCACGAGTTTTTTCTTTTAGCTCAAAGAAGAAATCGAAAAAGAAAATCCGGCGAATAATTGATGATGCTGAACTAGGGAAAGATACGAGAAGGAAAATTGCAATTGAGAAGGTGTGAACTTCCTCTCAGTTATTTTTTTTCTTGTTAAACTGATATACGAACTTTGAATATATATTTTTATATTAATACTCATTGTGCATTTGATTCTTTGGCTTTGTAGGAACGACAGGAACGCCTTAGGTCCTTGCAGTTTTCTGCCAGATACAAAACAACGGGAGATGTGAAAACTATTCCAGAAGGTGCAGAAATTGAGGTTCTTGGTGATGCTCACAGTGGTTACATAGTGAATGTAGCTAGGGAGATTGGTGAAGAAGCTGTGAGAATTCCTCGTAGCATATCTGCCAAACTAAAAGTGCATCAGGTTAGTATTTACATTTTTGCATCCCTTGCTGAGCGTAAACCATTATTATAACATACTTCCATTTCGCTTTTCACTTGCGCTATTGGGCATTAAACATACACATCTAGACTAAAAGTGTTTATCATGATATGGTTTTTGCTGTAAGTTTGGATGTTTCTATTTTCAGGTAACAGGGATTAGATTTATGTGGGAAAATATTATTCAATCTATCAACAGAGTGAAGTCTGGTGACAAAGGTCTTGGGTGCATTTTAGCGCATACAATGGGTTTGGGCAAGACTTTTCAGGTGCTTAATTCTTTTTTCATGCACGAGTCTCTTTGCGTGTATTTTATTATCATCGTAATATATTAAAGCACATTGTGTACCTATTATATCGATGGACACTACAAATGGTTAATCGTCTATATATGTGTGCTATTACTTCAATTATCAGGTTATAGCATTCTTGTACACCGCAATGAGATGTGTTGATTTGGGGTTGAAAACTGCTCTTATTGTGACTCCTGTTAATGTGTTGCACAATTGGCGAAGTGAATTTATGAAATGGAAGCCTTCAGAAGTGAAACAACTTCGCATCTTCATGCTTGAAGACGTTTCAAGGTATAGATTCTTCGATTGAAAAAGCTTTTGGTTGCGAATTTTCGATGCTTTCAATTAAACTCTTTTACTTAAACCTATAAGGTATATATTTATTTCCTTAAGACAGGAATTAAATTTGTGGTACTTACCAATTAAGATATAAAGATTCTGATCTAGTTTAGATGTATGTGTTTGCTTGTTGTTCTGATGAAGTTTAGGGGTTAGATTAAAAATTGGGCTGGGTAATCTGGAGTGGTGTGCCCATAAGACTGCTGAATGTTACTTATACTAATGCTTTCGAAGATCTTTTGCTTAGTAAAAGGTGTAGATGCAAGCCCTATCGTCCAACTACACAAGATCTAAGCTGTCTTAATTTCCTTCTAATCTCTCAAATGGTCCATGTATTAGCAAATTCTTGCTTGGAACTTCTTTTGGCCTATGCAGGGTGTATCCTTGGTGACAGTATGTCATTAAACGTTTGGCCTGTGGTCTCTATGTCCTTTTTGAAGGGAGAGAAGATTGGACTTGCTAAAGAAGTGGCGAAATAAGGGTGGAGTTTTTTTGATGGGGTATGCCACTTTTAGAAACCTGTCTCTTGGGAGGGGGGTGAAGGATTTAAATGCGGCCAAAGAAATCTGTAGTGCCTTGAGGGTAAGACTTTAATGTAGTGGCAAAATTTATTGATTTGTATATCTGTTCTGTTTATACCCCAGATCTTTTATGAGAACTTTTCACTTGCTATCTTAATCGTATTTCTTTTCCCATGTTCATCGGGTTGCAATGTTTTATTTCTGCAAAATGCTCTGAACTTATGTGGCTGCAGGATGGACCTGATATACTTGTTTGCGACGAGGCTCACAGTATCAAGAACACGAGGGCTGAAACAACGCAAGCACTGAAGCAAGTTAAATGCCAGAGAAGAATTGCCTTGACTGGATCACCCCTTCAAAATAATCTCATGGAGTATTATTGTGTAAGTTACTGAAGGAACTATAGAAACTTGTGAAGTAGTTTTTTCTTTGCCCGAGTTTATTTAGTTATGTCTTTATTGCAACAGATGGTTGATTTTGTGAGAGAAGGATTCTTGGGAAGTAGCCCTGAGTTTAGAAATCGGTAAGTCTTATATACCATTGTTGTTTTCTCTGCCAATGATGATTTGATGTTTCTAGAATTTTAANCCCCCCCCCCCCCCCCCCCAAATACCTGCAGCTTCCAAAATCCAATAGAAAACGGACAACATATGAATTCAACTGCAGAGGATGTGAAAATTATGAACCAAAGATCACACATCCTGTATGAACAACTGAAGGGATTTGTGCAAAGGATGGATATGACTGTTGTGAAAAAGGATCTGCCACCTAAAACAGTCTTTGTAATATCTGTGAAGCTTTCGCCCTTGCAGCGGAAATTGTATAAGAGATTTCTTAAGCTCTATGGGTTCAGCGATGGAAGAACAGATGAAAGGATGAGAAAAAACTTTTTTGCAGCTTATCAGGTCTTGGCTCAGGTATAAATGTTATGCCTTACTATGCTTAAATTAATAACTAACTTGAGTGAAAAAGATGGTAATAACTGATTATAGCCCATCTGTAGAATTGATTTGGTATCCCTTTTTGTATTCTGATTCCTCTTTGTAATATTGCGTCTCCCAGATTTTGAATCACCCAGGGATTCCGCAATTACGAAGAGAAGATAGCAAAAATGGTCGTCGTGGTAGTATTGTTGATATTCCGGATGACTGCTCAAGTGATGAAAATACAGACTACAACATGGTTACGGGAGGTAACTATTAGTTATCACTGCTCTCACTTTTGCTTTGATTTAAGGAAATGCTTTTGTGTACCCCTATAGTTTAAATAAGATTGCTTGTTGCTGGAGGATTAATTTTACTGTTCTATGACTTTGTTCCCAAAAATAATCTCTGTGAAATGCAATAAGTTAAAGAAGACTTGTTCCTGTAACGTTTATGTTTCTAGTTTCATCATATTCTACCGAGTTTTCAGGAGTGATTTTTCTTGGTTTACTATTATTACAAGTTCAAGAAACATGTAAATGTTTTTACTAATAACTGTGTTATATTTTTCGTTTTATTTATTTACAGAGAAACAGAGAACTATGAGTGATTTGCAGGATAAAGTTGATGGCTACCTCCAGAAGGTAACTATAGTCTACTCAGTCTGACTGAATTAGTAATTACTGCCAAAAACAGTTAATAACGGAATAATACACTTGTGCTCTCATTCTAACCCTGTCTTTGTGCCAGGATTGGTGGGTCGACTTACTTCACAAAAATAATTATAAGGTGTCGGACTATAGTGGGAAAATGATATTGCTGTTGGATATTTTATCCATGTGTGCTGATGTGGGGGATAAGGCGCTTGTGTTTAGCCAGAGTATCCCGACGTTGGATCTCATAGAACTTTATCTTTCAAGAGTACCTCGGCATGGCAAACAAGGAAAGTTCTGGAAAAAGGGAAAAGATTGGTATAGGTTGGTATCTTGTTCTACTATATTAGCATGAATGTTGTTTGAACAATTAAAACGGCTCTAACTTCCTTTGATGGATGCAGAATTGATGGAAAAATTGAAAGCTCAGAACGCCAGAAGTTGGTTGAAAGTTTTAATGAGCCTGATAACAAAAGGGTGAAATGCACTCTTATCTCAACCAGAGCAGGATCCCTTGGAATTAATCTCTATGCTGCTAATCGGGTCATAATTGTTGATGGTTCATGGAATCCAACCTATGATCTTCAAGCTATATTTCGAGCGTGGAGGTATTTTATAGTACTAATGGAACTAAAATTTGTCAATATGGCACTAAGAAATGTGGCTTATTATCACGTGGACTTATTGTTTGCAGGTTTGGCCAAAAGAAGCCAGTATTTGCGTACAGGTTGATGGCACGAGGGACTATTGAAGAAAAAATATATAAACGTCAGGTATTGAAAGACATATTTGAGTTTAGTATTTTGTTCTTTCAAGAAGACATTCATGAACCAGATCTGTTGATATGTTTAGGTGACCAAGGAGGGGCTCGCTGCGAGAGTGGTGGATAGACAACAAGTGCACAGGACTATCTCTAAAGAAGAGATGTTACATCTTTTTGAATTTGATGATGATGATGAGAAATCCGATACAGTAAGTGAGACAAGCGAGCAGAATGGAGCGGCACAAAGCTCTCTTGTGGGGAAGTCACAGAAACAGAAGACCAATTTACCTCGTGTTGGTTGCGACAAAATGATGGAGAAGTTACTACAGAGACACGGCCCAAAGTAAGTTTGGCAAGCGTAGCGATATTCACAACCGCTACATACATTCTTTGATTTTCGGCATTACTTGCTTAATGACGCTCTCTTTCCTTTCTTTTACTAGCTGGATTTCCAGTTTCCATGAGCACGAGACGTTGCTACAAGAGAATGAAGAAGAAAGATTGACAAAGGAAGAAAAAGACTTGGCCTGGGAAGTTTACAGAAGAGCGCTTGAATGGGAAGAAGTTCAGCGAATCCCACTCAGCGACTCTCCAACACTCCCAAAACCTCCTTCCATACAAACAGAACCATTACCCCAGCCAAAGGGGTTCAACAGAAGTCGTTTCGTGGTTCGCAACTGCACAAGAATTGCGCACCAGCTTACACTCATAAGCCAAGGAAGAAAAGTTGGTACCAGTACGGTCTGTGGGGAGTGTGGATGCGTCATATCGTGGGAAGATTTTACACCCACATCTAAACTTTCAGAGGTAAATTAAATAGTATATGAACATTGCAAAAAAGTTGAGTTATTTTCCTTTTTTTATTGAGACTGAAACCAAAATTAAAAGGGAATAGTAACAATTGTAACGCCCTTTAGATTATAGATTATCACGATTATAGTTTCATTGCCGAGATAAAATTAGAGCTTTTGTTAGGGTTCATTTCTAATCATGTCGAGGCTTGCGTCTTGTAAATCTTAAGGCGATTTAGTATTTATAAGAGTAATCATTTGCTTTTATTATTGCAAGGTTTTGTTCGTCCAATATGGATTTACATTGCATTTCTCGAATATGCAAGTTCCAATATGTTCGTTGTTTTAACTATTTAGTAGAAAGCAGTCTTTGAACAATCAGAAATTGCGGATAGTTCTATCTTTATGGCCTCATGATTTAGGATGTGTTTCTGCGACCTACAAAAAAACAAGAGCAAATAGTGACAGGAGAGTGGAAACTAATTGAACAATTGGTAGTTCAAGCTTTCCTGATTCAACCATTGTAAACCTACAAAACTGATTTCCTGTACAAAAGGCTTAAAAGAACCGAGGGAAGAAAGACTTCGATATGTTTCCTACACTTCTCTCAAGAGTTTCCATTTCTTCAGCTTTTTCTGCAACTGATCAGCCTCAATTCCCATTCCCATTTCTTCCACGCCTTTGACTATTGCAGTATATATAGCCTCATCCGGCTTACATCCACTTGTTACCATTATCTCAACAACCTGTATGGCCATTTCCATCTCTCTCTTCTTGCATAGCCCTTGAATCACCAATTTGTAAGTGCTGCCTTTGATCCCATTTCCTCTATTGCTCGTCTCCTTTAAAACTTGACTGGCTTCTTCAACTAAGTTTGCCCGGCAGAAACCATATATTAAAGATCGACGGGTTATATCATCTGGAGAGATTCCAGCATCCAGCATGCGATGGTACAGCTCCAATGCTTTCTCCATCAAGCCCTTTCTGGCCAACCCATCGATAACAGAGTTGTAAGTGATCAAGCCTGGCGAACAACGTGTGTTACTTAGCAGTCCAAGTAAATTAATCGCCTCATCGACCATTCCCTCTTTGGATATAGCTCCTATAACTGTATTGTAAGTGACAATGTCAGGCAAACACTTCTCTTCCAGCATTTGGTAGAAGAAATCGATTGCACAACCCAAAAGCCCGGCTTTGCACAAACCATTAATCAGGATGTTGTAAGTAATAACTGTTGGCCGGTAGGACGTCTGGTACATGATTTCTAGAATCTCGTCCACTTCATCCCAGTACCCATGGGAACAAAGGGAATGTAGGAGAGTGTTGTACGTTACCGTGTTCAGTTCCAATCCATGAGATAAAATATGCTGTATGACCAAAGCCACCTCCTCCAAATTCCCTCGCCTGCAGTTATAGTTTACCAGAGAATTATATGTGACAATATCAGGATAACAACCTTCCACTGCCATGTCTTCTAAAACTTCAATCGCTCGAGCGCTTCCACAGTACCTGCACACGAGTTCAACCAAAACCGTGTATGTAATCATATATGGAGGGCAACCATTCCGCAGCTGATCCTTCCAGAACCTAATGCCTTGCTCGGCTTTCCCATGATCAAACATAAACCGAATCACTGTATTATATGTGATCACATCTGGAGGGCTCCCACTCAAACCCATGTCTTCTAAGAGGATCAAGGCAGATCTTATATGTCCTTTCTTGCAAAGATTTCCGATGATCATGTTATAGGTAATAGTATCTGGAACCCCACCAGACATTACCATTATTCTTAAGATTCCCATTGCTTTATCCAGTTGATCAATTCTGGCTAGACCACGGACTAAGTTTGTGCAAGAAGGAAAATGAGGAACCTGATTATGACGTGCCATCACCTCCACAAGTTTGCACGCGTCTGTTAATTTCCCATTGCTACACAGGTTTTGAAGGATCTCATTATTTTTATCTTCTTCATTCTGGACAATTGGTCCATCAGAGGACAAAACTGACGAACTCAGATGCTTCCTCGGTTTCACTTTCCCTCTAAAGTTATTACCAACACCATAGTGATGGAATTCTGAGCTTCTCTCAGCATGATCTTCAACATCATCGACATGGTCAATGCACACATCATTCAGCAAGCCGTGGCATTTAAGATAAACTTCCCTTTTCAGTCCAATTTCTTGCTTCCAATCTAAACAAGAAGCTTTTCTGCAAGATAAAGAATTCACCAAACAGAAATTTGCCTGCTTTGTATACAAACTTGGAATATGCAAGAAGTGAACTTCAACTAGTAAATTTGATGAAGCCATCTCTCAGAATTCAGAACGTGTTTAACAAAACTGAGACCTTTCCTTTTAATAAACTTATAAACTTCAATGATGAAGTCAAACCCAAAAATCTTAGCTGTCTGGATGTTCAATCTCTATATTTCTCATAACCTAGTCTTGAGTGAATGAAGTGACCAAAACTGGAAAAAACAAAACAAATCAAAACAAAAATGGTTACACAATCTAGAAGAAAGACACGAACTTCAGAAACAGAGAAGAGGGGAAAAGAGCCACAGTCCACTCAAATTACAGCTAAGTTTGAGATAAATCAGGAGAATTGAGTGTATGAAACTCACCACCGTTTGTTCTTCGAAGCTGTGCGGGCTTTTTTGGGATTCGACAGGGGTTTGAGTTTGAGATGATAAGTAGGGTTTATCCTTTATTTACAATTACGCCCTTCATTTCTTTACAATTTCATTTGCGCCCAAAAGTTGTTAAACTTTTAACATTCATCACCTTTAATAACTATTTTGGTCAATGTCCGGTTTGGTTTTTAAAGTTTTGGGTTAGAGTTAAAATGAAGAACTTTTACCAAACATTATAATAAAAACTAATGTTCCACCGGTCATTTTGGAGTTATTTGACTTGAAATGACAAGTGTTATTCAACCATGAATTTTAAAATCTCTTCTAAACTTTACTGTTATCGAACATAGGATTTATAAATATCTCTTATAATCTATTTTATTGAATTAATGATTTTTTAAAATCCACTATAATTGGAAATATTTTGGATTATTGAGATTATCCTTTTTTGCAGAGAATTTGGAGAATTTTAGAAAAAGAAAGTAATTATAAATAAAAAAAACTAAATCTTATGGTTTTAAATCCGATAATAGTTCCAAATCATAACAATTATTTTAAACTCACTGAAAATCTTAAAACCTTTAAAAACCATATTTAAAGTCAAATTACTCCAAATACACACTTCAATACATCCCTTAAATAAATATAAAAATATTTATTCGGATAGTTATTGGTAATTAGTTTTGGTATTTGGTTTTCCGTTCTTTCGGTTTTAGAAATATGGTAACCATATAATGAATTTTTCCTCTCTATTTCTAAAACTCTCTCACTATCTCTAAAACTCTCTTTCGATTTTCCGATTTTCTTTTCTTCTCTGAGGTGCTTTCCAACTTCGTAGGCCAATTTCTCTTCGCTTCTCACCACTCAACGAAGATGAGAAATATGGTGGCTTAATTTTAAGTCAATAGACTAGGCCTTGAAGGTGACGGAGTTCGTAGGAGGTGGTCATCACTTGTGGAAGTTAAAAGAGACAGTTTTCTTATGCAGCTTACCGAAAAACATCTTTATGGAAAAGTACATCAGCAGTCGTACTTCACAAATAAAAACAGAGTTGGACCTGCAGCAAAACAGGCAACGTACTCCTTGATGTTTCTCCGGTGACTATACAGTGGCGCTTCCTTCAGGTCAACAAATACGAGTCTAGATCCTTATCGATTTCGTTTCATGTGTTTTGGCCCGTTTTCCTCTTTTTTCTTTCTAAAACCCATTGTAAATTGGTCCATTGGGCCTATTATCATTGAGATCATTTTTGATAAAAAAATGGTAACCATATGAGTATTGATTAAAATTTGGTTTGGTACTTTTAGGTTTCAATTCTAAGTGAGTACTTGAAATATGAACCAAATTAAATCTAAAATAATTATGGTTCTTAATTAGTTCGGCTCTGAAAGATTACTTGTAACCAAATAAATAAAAAAACTTAGTACAATTTAGTATAATAGTAACTAAAAGTAACCAAGTAACAAAAGAATCGACAATAGTTTTTTTCATTTCAACCCTAAATTATATAAAAATTAAAGTGTGACTACAACCATATTAGACCAAAGGCAATATATTCCCATTACATCACGAAAATAGAAAACAACATAATTATAAATAGAAAATCATGTATTAGAATAGAGCTTCCAACTCAAAACCAATTAACACTGAGTGGAGAAGTTCATATCTTATCTAAATTTAATAAAACGGAGGTCCTTTTTTTTAAACCTTAGTATGTAAAAAATTAACAAAAACCCCATTATGTAGTTGCATTTAAGTCCTTTTATTTGTTCTATTTTTTAATTATTTTTTACATATTAGATTTACAATTTAAAAAGTAGTGAGCAACTAGAACCAACCCACATTTTTTTAATATTTATTTCCACACTTTCATTTTTATTTTAATATATATTTAATATTTATTTTGTTTAATAATTAGATAAGAAAAATTTTTTACTGAAAAAATAGAAACACGCAAGTGGCCTTTAGTCCAGTGGCAGGAGTAAGTCCACTAAATGGCAGGTGCACTTGCACATCCTGGGATCGAGTCCTGCTGCCTGCATTATGCAGGAACTTGGCTAATGGGCCGGCCAGTTGTGGCCCAATATTGTTGACAAAAAAAAAAAAAAATAGAAACACCACGTTCTCTGTTCCCTTTTTCCTCCACAATCAACAACAATTATTTTCTCTTTTCTCTGGCTGTCTTTTATGTTTTCCTCTACGCGAAAATCTGTTTAGTTGATAAAGAAGAGAAGCCATGAAACTTCTTGAAGATGAGCAGAAGCAGAAATCTGAAATGGAACTAAAATTAGCAATCCAAAATCTCTCCGTTTGTTATGGAAAGTAGCATTCAAAAGTTCTTAGAAATTGCAAGTTTTGCGGTTTCTATTGATCACAATATTGATTAATGATTTCATGATTGTTTTTGTGTAGTACGTTTCTATAGGTTTCGAATTTGGTTATTGATTTTATGATCGTTCTTTTGTATCACAGATCTTGAGTTTGATTTCTTCTTGGATGGTACATGGATATTTGACTCAATGTGATCATCGACTCGAATTCTTCTTTCTCATGGTAATCTCTTAGATCTCTTCACGCCTTTTTACGATTATATATGTTAATTTTTAGAAGAAATTAATTTTCACTGGATTAATCGAATAGACCAAATGTGATGCTAAATTCATGGAATCATTCTCAAAAGATTTCAAAATCACTGGGAATTTTTCACTAGGGCTTGGACTAAGAAGTGTTCTCAGAGAAAACGACGATGCAAACTGCTTTATCACACTGTTGATTTCGAACAGATCCTGCTGAAAATTCAAACCACGACAACCAAGAGCGCAATCGGAATTGCAATTGGATTCACTCCGAAGAAACCATTCCTGAACCAATCAAAAGTATGACAGGAGATGCAAGTAAGATATGTCTCTCTAGAAATTGTTTGTCTATTATTTGAATGTTTTCATCTTATCGATTAGTTGTCGTGGTATACACTGTGAAATGTCTTTCGCCAACCTTCTACTCCAACGCACATTAGCTTCAACCCTAAATTCTAATAACCCTTCTTTTAATCTCTCATCTTCTTCTAGAAAGCTGCTTTTCTCTAGGAATTTTATATGTATTATGATAACGACTACCAGATTCCTCCTATTGGTAATATGCACCGAGCTCCATACGGTTCTGCTGGTCCGAGCAACCGTTGTCTCCATGGAAAGGTGGCGATTATAGGCAATGGTCTTGGTCTCATTGATCACCAGGTCTCTCTCTTTCTTGGCGATTTAGATTTGATTAGTTTATTTCTCTTAGTTGATTATCTGATTAGTTTATAGGATTAGGCATTGCTCATGTTTGGATTTTGTGATGTGGCGATATAAAAAACTAATTTTGGCCACAAAATTCCCGCCTTTGTAGGTCTCACTTGTGAGTGGATTACTCCTTTATTGATTCTTTGAAGTAGTGAAAGTTGAGAAATGCTTTGTGCGTTGTGAAAAACAATCATTTCGATATCTGACAATGGCGAATGCGATAAGATTTTTCGAGCTTAACACCGGTGCTAAGATTCCTTTGGTGGGTCTTGGAACATGGCAAGCCATTCCTGGCGTTGTAGGCGATGTCGTCGCTGCCGCTGTTAAAGTTAGATTCTCTTAATTTGGATCTTATTTTTTGGATCTCTTTAAAGTCTTCGTCTTGATGATTTCCATACTCTGTTTCTTCGTAAGTAACTGTAAAACTGAAGATATTTTTAGTTCTAATTGTAGATCAGATATCATCATATTGATTTTGCTCAGATGTATGGCAACGAGAAAGAGGTAAAAGTATTTTTGATTTTGTGAGTGTTGAATTGATATAACATTTTTGATTAATCTTGGTGCTTCCCTGTGTTCTGTTTTGTTGTAAGATACTGAGAACTCTTTCTCATGCGCGGATTGGGACAATTTTGAGAAAATTGTTTGAAGACAGTGTTGTAAAACACGAAGAGTTGTTCATCACTTCCAAACTATGGTATGTTCTTTTAATTAAATTAATATATTATGTCTTATGTGAATAAGTGCAAGCTTTTGAAGTTCCATATTGTGTATTATTGAAGGTGTACTGATTATGACCCGAAAGATGTGCAATTGGTTAATATTTAGAGTTGGATTGTTCCGTTTATGATTCAAGGTTTTGAAGTTTTGAGTTTTGGCCAAATTTATAATTGCTCTGTTCTTTAGTCTAGAGTTTTGGTAGTTAGTGGTAAGGAAAGAGTTGCATTTTGTTGATTAAACTGAAGTTTGTGCATAAGCTATGATGAAAACCTTAAACTCTAAATCCAATTCACTGAACTTGGAGTTTGTAAGCTAAAGGCAATATTGTTTCCATTGTTTCTGAGCTCATTTTTCTTTGGTTCTTGGATTACTAGATTTTGGTTCCTTACTTCTTCAAAGGATTTGCTTATAAGTTTATATTAGGTGTGGTGACTCAGGATTTTATCTAATACTGTGATAGTGTGATCCGTAGTGAAACTGCAATTACATGTTTACTGATAACTGCGTTTGAGATACTTTTCTCCAACAGTTCATTTTATCTATGCTTTTGTTCAATAGAGAATAATGTTTCCTAGATTTGATTCTTCCGTTTTAACAACATTACTATTATGTTTGTGTCCTAGCCAGAGAGTGCTTGTAGTATTAGGAGACAGTTCGGTCAAATGCTGATGAAGCATCATCATTTAACTGAAAGCAATGACCGTGATTTGTAGCCCTTATCTCTTACTAGCTACGGTAGCTCCATTGAGGTAATAACTTGCAGTCAAACCTCTTCGTTTTCTTTCTGGAAACCAGTTATATAGCTTGTGAGAATGAAATAAAATTGTTTTGGTATTAGTGAGCAACTTAAGTAATTTATTTCTCATTTTATTGGTGATTGATATGAGATGGATTATTCTTCAGGTGGTTGTGGCTCCATATAATGCAGCACTTTCTCCAAGTAACCAAAAGCTGGATTGTTGATTGTTTATAATTGTAGCTTACAAGAAGCACAAAAGAGGATGAAGATCAAGAAGCCGCCACACATCTTAGTCATCCATCTAAAACAGTTCAAATACATCGAACAGCTAAGCCATTACAAGAAGCTCTTTTATCGAGTTGTCTTCCCTTTGGAGCTAAAACTGAGCAACACAGTGGAACAATATGCAGACGTTGAGTACTCTCTCTTTGCAGTGGTGGTTCATGTCAGAAGTTGACCCAACCATGGTCATTACGTCAGCCTTGTGAAAGGCCATAACCATTCGCTCTTTTTTGATGATGAGAATGTAGAAATGATTGAAGAATCAGTTGTTCAAACTATATTCCCAACATTAATTAATTACATACAAAATATACAAATTATTTATCATCTCGAACATATAATAATACACGGGTTGAACCATATTGATTATTATATTTCAAGAAATATCGAATGTTCTATATATATATCCAACATAAGTTTTACCTTACAGTACTTTACAAATTACTTAATATCTCGAACTCCAAATCAATCTGCGCTTAACCGTATTGGGTGTTATATTTTAAAAAATACCTAATATTTGACATACTATATATATATATATTCCCAACATATATTTTGTATTAATTAAATTATACAACTAACTTAAAATCTCGAATATCATAGCATCCTAGTATATAATAGAGAGGATTCCTTCCAACTTTTGATGTGGGATATTATTTCCTAATACGCCCCCTCTCGAGAGGATGGCTCTTTGGGCATTAATCTTGATATAATTGGGGATGGATCGACGACACCAATTTTGGGCCTAACTTGTTGATAATTAGACCAACTTTGGTTGGATCGGGTTGGACAGTGTGGATCGTGGGCTCTGATACCATATTAGAATATGGGCTTCCAACTCAAAACCAATTGGCAATGAGTTTAGAGGCTCATATCTAATATATACTAGAGACGATCTCTTCCAACTTCTGATGTGGGATATTATTCCCTAATATGCCCCCTCGAAATGATGGCTCTTTGGCCATTAATCTCGATATGTTTGGGCATGGATTGATGGCACTAATTTTGGGCATAGGTTGTCGATGATTGGACAAGCTTTGGGTTAGATCGGATTGGACAGCGTAGATCGTGGGATCTGATACCATATTAGAATATGGGCTTCCAACTCAAAATCAACAGGCAATGAGTGGAGAGACCCATATCTTATATATACTAGTTAAGATCTCTTCCAACTTTCCGATGTGGGATATATTCCCTAATATCCTGATCATAAACCAAATGAAGTCTTCACAAGTATTTAAACGTCCTCAACCCAATCTCGATGAAATCTGTTGGAGTCTTCACATAATCCTAAAAATATAGAAGTTCGATTGCTAATAAAAGTGGATGAATTAATCCACGAGTTCAAGAAGCTACAGAGGCTACACTCTTTGGCTACACTCTTTGAAGAAGTTATCCATTTCAAAGGAGAAAATTTCAAACTATTTCTTATAAATGAATAACAACCCTCGGGACAAATGATTCTTTATGTAAAGAATGAAGAAATCAAACTCTTGGCCTTAATACATAATTGTTTTGATTCTCCAGAATTAAAATAAGTAATGGTCCATGTTGGATAAGCTTCAAAATATTCAACAATGTCTTGATGAACAAGTTTCTAGTCATTTAGGAAATTTACTTACATTAAGATATTCCTTAAGATACTTTTAGAAGATAAGGAATAAAATGAATCATTCTTAAAGAAGAGAAAATTTAGGAATAAAAGGAACTATTCCTAATAAGAAAAAGGAAATTAGGAATTAAAGGAACTATTCATAATAAGAAAAAGAAATTAACAAGTTGTGTTAATGCCTATAATGAAGATTTGGAGTTTCTCTTAGACCTTATGGCACCGATACCTTTTCAGCTCTTCTCCTGGCTTTATGGCCGGTTTCACTCCAGAAATACTTTCAGATTTTCTTGCGGTCTGATTTTTCAGATCTTGTTTTTCAGATCTAACTTTTCAAATCGCGTCAAATCTGACAGCCATTGGGACAATAAGCTCGTCTCGCCGAGTCAATAACAATCCTTCTTCACAAACTCAACAAGCATCGGAGGCTGATGAAGTCCTTGTATCTCCTATCGGTGATTCCATCTTTGATATTAAAAAAATCTATAAGGTTTTCACATGTGATAATAGTTTTAAGGAGTTTTCCCAAAAAAATCTTTTGGGAGTGAATCTATAGAGAATGTTGATTAGTAGGCGGTTTCTGGTTGCTAGGTAATTCCCTCTGTGTTCCAGAAGAGATTAAGGAGAACACTCTCTAAAGCTTGCTTCTTAGCAAGAAATTTTATGTTTTCAGTTAGTTTTTAATACGCTACTCTTGAATTGTCTTTGAGTTTTATGATTAGCATTTGTTTTAAATCTTCATTCTCACAAGTTGTGGAGATCATCTCTCCATGTTATTGTTAAAAGGTTGAGGCCTTCAAACCTCTTTCTATTTTAAAAAAAAAATTATATTTGATTTAGTTTTTCTATCAAAAGTTATATTTACGATAGAATTAGAGGAGGAGATAAGAAGTGAAGAAGAAAAAAAATTAAATTTAATGAAAAGGGTAACCTAGCAATTAATATATAAAATATGAAGAATATTTGTGAGGTTAGGAACGCCCTAATTACCGCTTTAATGGGCTCCATATTTTTTTCGGGCTCGTGGGTCCACTTTATCGATCTGACGGTTGGTACGCTACGTCTGAGAGGCTTTAAAGACTTGTTTACCGACTCTACAAATCACCACATTATCTTTCTCCATATTTTGTCCTCACTCACATGGTTCCGAAAATCACTTCTAGTGGAAGCTCACCCATCCTTCAACTATTCCAGCTCAAGCACACTTAATCCTGGAGTTTTCTTTGGAATAGTGACCGGAAAGGTAAATGTACTTTGGTGACATAGGTGGTCAAATCAATTCTTTTAAATTTCTCAGTATGCACCGCTACATCTTATTATATAAAGTAGAATGTATCAAAGTTACTTATTAACAGGATTGTTCAACGTGTCAGATCCAACGATCAATTTAAAAAATAAGAAGATATATATATTTTAAGATAGATTTTTAAATATTTATCTTAATCGTAAAATATGTATCTTTATCCATAATTCTAATATGAAAAGATTGTAAATAATTATTTTTATTTATAATTTAAAATAAAAATATTCATAAATATTGATTTCACACTAAGTATAAAATTAAATAATATTTTATTTTTTAAATAATTATAAAACAAATTTTCATATAAAACAAATATTTTTGTATTCTTAACAATGGAATCCTAACAAAATATAATTATCGTAACAAACACTGTAAATTTTTAATGTGTGTATATTCTTAAAAAAACAATTGTCGATCCAATTATATTAAGGTTGACAAGAAAAAAATAAGAAAACAAATTATAATTTTATTGATAATTCTAAATCTTATTATATATTATATCTTATTATATAAAGTAGAATATTTCGAAGTTACTCATTAACACGATTGTTCCACGTGTCATATCCAACAATCAATATTTTTTCTGCATTTAGATATTAAAAAAATAAGAAGATAAATATACTTTAAGATAGATTTTTAAATATGTATTCCTATCACAAAATATGTATATTTATCTACAATCCTACTATAAAGAGGATTGTAAATAATTATTTTATTTATAATTTAAAATCAAAAATATTCATAATTATGTATTTCATATTAAGTGTAAAGTTAAATGATATTATATTGTAAAAATAATTATTAAGTGAATTTTTATATAAAACAAATATTTTTATATTATTAACAATAGAATCCTAACAGAATAAAATTGTCGTAACAAAAAATGTAAATTTTTAATCTTATTACATAAAATTGGATTTCAAAGTTACTCATTAACACGATGATTACACGTTTCAAATTCCAATAATCAGAAATGTTTCTGTATTTATTTATTAAAAAAAATGGAGAATTGCAAAAATGCCCCTCAAAGGAGAACATTTTCATCACTGCCCTTATATTTTGGATATTTTCAAAAAATACCCCTCATTATGGAAAAATGACCAAACTACCCTTATATTATTATTTTTATATACTTTTACAAATTTTTTTCCCGTCAAAAAAAAATTTCCCACCAAAAAAACTTTTTCCCGCCAAAAAAATATTTTTTCCCGCCAAAAACTTTCTCCGCTTTACGAAAAAAATTTCCCACCAAAAAAGATTTATAAGGGAGTTTATAAAATTTTTGTATAAGAGAGGTTATAAAATTTATAAGGCTTTATAAGAGAGCTTATAAAATTTATAAGGTTTTATAATAGACCTTATAGAATTTATAAGACTTTATGATATAACTTATTTAATTCCATAGGTTTTATAAGATAACTTATTAAATTTACAAGGAGTTTATAAAAAATTTATAAGGTGCTTATAAAATTTTGTAATATATTTACAAAAATTTATAAGAGAGCTTATAAAAATTTATAAGGCTTTATAAGAGACCTTATAGCAAGTGGTCTTTAGTTTAGTGGCTGGTGGTAAGTCCACTAAAGTCATGCGCACATGCACCAGGGATTGAGTCCCATCACTTACAAGATTTATGTAGGAATTTGGCTAATGGGCCGGCTTTTGTAGCCCATATTGATATTGCTGTTGACAAAAAAAAAGAGACCTTATAAAATTTATAAGGCTTTATAATATAGCTTATATAATTTTCAAGACTTTATAAGATAGCTTAACAATTTATAATGTGTTTATAAAAAATTTATAATGTGTTTATCAAAATTTATAAGTTTTTCTAAGAGAGCTTATAAAATTTATAAAGTATTTATAAAAAATTTATAAGGTGTTTAGAAAAATTTATAAGGCGTTTATAAATTTTTTAAAAAGATTTATAACCGTACTTATAACAATTCTATTGAGGGTATTTTAGTCATTTTTGTGTTAATGAGGGGCATTTTTGAAAAGATAAATTTCAAGGGGCATTTTTGAAAAGGGGTACACTAAAAAGGGCATTTCTCAAAATTTCTCTAAAAAAAAATAGATTTTTTGATATTTACCTTTATCACAAAATAATTATTTTTGATCCGAATCTCAACCAAATATAATTATCTAAATATTTCCTAAATAACTATGTATATATGATCTCAACAAATAAAGGATTATATATTCATAATCTTATTTTAAAAGGAAATTATGAATATCAATTGCTATATATACATAAACACATAGACGATTTTTTCAAATCTCTCAAACTTTTCAAATTCTCTTCAACATAATTATTTAGCTTCTGCTTACAACCAACGCAATCAAGGCAAACAAGCAAAAAAGGTAAACATTTTAATATTAATGTATCATTATTTTATTTTAATATTATTAACATGAATATTATAATCCTATTATATAAAATAAGGTTTCAAAGTTACTCATTTACAGGATGATTTTACGTGTCAAAATAATTATTAAGTTTATCTTAATCTAAAAATAATTTCTAACCTAAAAAAAAATCTTAATAAAAACAAGAAAATCAAGAATATACTTGTTAAAAAATTAATTCTAACAAAAAAAAATTTTCGCAAGTGGCATTTAGTCCAGTGGCAGGGGTAAGTCCACTAAATGGCAGGCGCACTTGCACATCCCTGGATCGAGTCCTGCCGCCTGCATTATGCAGGAACTTGGCTACTGGGCCGGCCAGTTGTGGCCCAATATTGTTGACAAAAAAAAAAAACAAAAAAAAATTTTCATTACTAATCTTATTATATAAAAATAATTTATAAAAACGAAAAAATAAATCGTATTATATAAAGTAAGGTTTCAAGGTTACTTATTAACATGATGATTTCACGTGTCAAAATCCAACGATGAGAATTTTTTCTTGTATTTATCTATTAAAAAAATATATCTTTAAATAGGTTTTTTCAAATTTTAGCTTATACTAATTTAAAAAAAATTGCTAACGTAAAAAGTAATCTTAATCAACAAGGATATCGGAAATATTAATTGTTAAAAATTAATTCTAAAAAAATAATTTTCATTGCTAATCTTATTATATAAAAATTATTATATTAAAAATTATTTACAAAAAACAAAAAATATAGGGAGAATTTCAAAAACACCCATTTTGACATGTCCCTTTTTAAAACTTACCCTTTCTTTTGAAAATTGAGAGAGAGAAATAGGCATGAGGGGACACTTTTTAAAAAGAGGCATATCAAAAAGGACATTTCTTAAAATTCCTATCCTACCTACTATTATATAAAGTTGGGTTTCAAAAGTTAGTAGTCAACGAGATTATTCCATGTATCTAATCCAACGATCAAAATTTATTCTGTATTTATATTTTATTAAATAAAAGATAAATTTAATTTATAATCCTATTATATAATGTTGGATTTCAAAAGTTAGTAGCCAAAATGATTGTTCCACATGTCAAATCTTACAATGAAAGTTTATTTTGTATTTAAAATTTATTAAATAAATGATAAAATCAAATCATAATCTTATTATATAATGAAGGGTTTCTCGAAGGTAGTAATTAATAAGATTCTTCCACGTATCAGATCCAATAATCTGAAATTCTTCTGGATTTATTTAAACCAAACAAAAAATTTTAAAATAGATTTCTTCAATACTTAACTTATCCAAATCTAAAAACAATTCCTAACCTAAAAAAAATCTTAATCTAAAAGGAAATTGGAAAAATTAATTGTTAAAAGTTAATTTTAACAAAAAGTAATTTTCGTTACTGATCTTATGATATAAATAAAATTTTTATATTAAAAGCTTATTTATAAAAAATGATATATATATATATACATATATTATATTTTGAATCATATTTATCTATAAAAAATCCTAATTTAATAATTCTTAAAAATTAATTTTAACAAAAATAATTTTTATTCGTAATCTTATTATATATAAAAATATTATACTTAAAATTATTTATAAAAAACGAAAATTATATGTATATTTATAAAAAAATCGTAATCTGATAAGATATATATCTCTGATCATAATCGTAAGAGAAGATCAATATCTAAATACTTCCAAATATTTATTTGTATACATAATCCTAAATTAAAAGGATTTTTGTATACATAATCCTAATCTAAAAGGGAATGTGAATATCAATTATTATATATACAGAAACACATAAATACATAGAGCAATCAAGGCAAACAAAGAAAAATTATAAAAAAAAATTAAATTTAACGTATTATTATTTTATTTTACTATTATTAGCTTGACATTTTATCATCTTATTATATAAAGAAGGGTTTCTCAAAGTTAGTAATTAACATGATCCTTCCACGTGTCAAATCCAATGATCCAAATTTTTCTTCCATTTATTTATTTTTAAAAAACTAGATAAAATATATTTTTAAATAGATTTCTTCAATATTTACATAATCGTAATAAAAAAAATTCCTAACATAAAGAAATCATAATCTAAAAGGAAATCAGGAATATTAATTGTTAAAAATTTATTTTAACAAAAAGTAATTTTTATTACTAATCAAAGAAGGGTTTCTCAAAGTTAGCAATTAATAGGATCCTTCCACATGTGAGATCCAATGATCCAAAATTTTCCTGGATTTATTTATTTTTAAAAAGACTAGATAAAATATATCTTTAAATAGATTTCTTTAATATTTAGATAATCCTAATCAAAAAAGAATTCCTAACATAAAAGAAATCATAATCTAAAAGAAAATCGTGAATATTAATTGTTAATAATTTAATTTTAACACTAAGTAATTTTTATTACTAATCTTATTATATAAAGAAGAGTTTCTCAAAGTTAGCAATTAACAGGATTCTTCCACGTGTCAGATTCAATGATCCAAAATTTTCATGGATTTATTTATTTAAAAAATATTAGATAAAATATATCTTTAAATAGATTTCTTCAATATTTAGATAATCCTAATCAAAAAAGAATTCCTAACATAAAAGAAATCTTAATCTAAAAGGAAATCGAGAATATTAATGGTTAAAAAATTAATTTTAACAAAAAGTAATTTTCATTACTAATCTTATTATATAAAAAATATTATATTAAAAACTTACTTTTATAAAGCGAAGTATTATTATTATCGNAAAACGAAGTATTATTATTATTATCGTATTATATAAAGAAGGGTTTCTCAAAGTTAGTAATTAAAAAGATTCTTCCATGTGTCAAATCCAACGATCTTATTATATAAAGAAGTTTTTAAAAGTTAGTAATTAAAAGGATTTTTCCGTGTGTCAAATCCAACGATCATAAAATTTTTGGTCATATATTTAAAACAATAAAAATATAATTGTAACTATATTACAAAATATTTATATCTATTTAAAATCCTATTATATGAAGGAACCAATTCCTAACATAAAAAAATAGTAAATAACTAACTATATCATAATCTTAAAATAATGCTAATATTGTTAATATTATAATAAAAAATTAAATTCATTACAATAATTATAAAAATTATATCTATTTATAATAATTATAAAGTAAATATTATATATATAGTTATCTATATACATTAATCCATNTATATACATTAATCCATCGATATTACAAAGATCTTACTTATAAAATAAATATTATATATAGATAATTATATATATAGAGCTTAGTCAACATCGTATATCTTTTTATATTGGTAACATATTGGTAACAAAGCTATATTGGTAAGATAATTAT
>OVBA01001591.1:235-42265 GCA_900406435.1 Lepidium aucheri | reverse complement strand
GAATGCCCTAAACTCGATTGTAAACTACTCAGACATGGAAAGAAAGATCAAACAAGTAATAGTAAAGAGAATCATTGAAAACTGGAAATAAATGGAATAGAGGTTTAGGGATTCTTCTCCAATGGTGTAGAGAGTTGAATTCTTCTCCTCTAGGTTACAACAAATGTCTGTAACTATTCTCATCTCTCAAAATCGTGTTTTTAACCTAATATATAGAGTAAACCGAATTGGTACAAACAATAAGGAAATCGGGTTTTCGCTTCGCAGGGTCTTTGATCGATCGATCTTTAAGTTGCTCGATCGATCAATGCTTCTTCATTCTATCATAAAGCTTCCAAATCGTTCAAAGGATCGTGCGCAACCTCTTCTTAAACAGCCCGATCGATCTCTGAATGCTCGGTCGTGCAATGAATCGTGCATACGATATAGATTGTTGAGGTCGATCGTGTCGAGCATAAGAAGTTGATCAATGGATCGAGCGTAGTTTTTCTCCTTTAAAGTTGTGATCGATCGATCATAGTGTTGACCGATCGATCCTTCATCTCAAGCGGGAAAATCCAAGGTCAAGCTCCAATCTTGCTCAGCAGGTGGAATCCAAAGTATCCTTGCATTTTGTACCTAAAAGGACTCTAAAAAAACAACAAAGACTAAAGAAAACATGTGAATTAGCAAGCTACAAGTCGGTATAAATGAGGTATATCAGTAAACCTCCGTCAGCCTCAACCATAGAAGCATCTAACGCCACTTATCACAGAAACCCTAGAGACACCTTTTACGGTCATATTAATGAAATATTGTTGAATACAAATTTTTTAAAGATATTTATTGTTTTATTTAAAATATTATATATTTATTATATGTTTAATACTTTTAGATTTTAATTATTTTATTTAAAATAATTATATATCTATATTATTACATATATGTTTATTACTTTTAGATACTTATAATTTTATTTGATACTTATTGTTTATTATGTATATTTGAATGCCCTCTAACCATCTAATCTTGGACTTTGTCTCGATTTCCATTGGCTCCAAGAGTTTTTCTAAGGGAATCTATATATGCTAACGTGGACTTCTTTTGCTGGCGTGGTCCTCCAAAGGTGGATATGAAGAGTTTTCCTTGGCTTCTATGGTTCCTGTGGAAGGCTAGAAATGACAAAATATTCTCTAACATAGATAAAGACCCAAGGGACATTGTTCGTCATTTGGAGGAAGAGGCAGCAGCTTGGGAAAGTGAAAATGAGAAAGAGATTTGGGATGTCCTTTGTCTTCTCCGGGTGCATCTTCGGATCTTGATGTGTCTCAGGCCGTAATGTATCATCCACTTGCGGTGTTACCAGCTTTTACTGGTTATCATTGTTTTATGGATGGGTCTTGGAAAAACTCTGAATACTTCTCTGGGTTAGGCTGGTTCTGCTTTGCCGATGGAGTCCTGGAGCTGATGGAGCTCTTCTTTGGGTGATGTCTTCCCTCTCCTCCCTCTAGTTCCTTGAAATAGTTTTTGCAGTTGATTGTGCTGAGGTTCTAAAGATGGTTGCAGATTTAGAAGGTTGGCACGCTTTTGCGCCTTACTTGGAGGAGTTTGCCCATCTCAGAAGCCTCTTCCGTTTATTCTCACTTTCTTTTATCCCTAGATCTCTTAATTACAAACATGACTTTCTGGCTCGCAATGTTCAAGAACTTTCCAGAAGTCAGCCTTTTATTAATCATGTTCCACAATGGCTTACGTTTTTTCTATGATCATTGATGAGTAATATTATGGAAAAATATATTATATATTTATTATAAATCTACATTATTTATGTTCAAAATTTTACCAACCAAACTTTTGTTTTTCAAAAATCAAAACTATATTTCTACAACCAAAATTTTAGAGCAAAAAGTTAAAAGCTACCGTCGTACATCAGATCCTAAACCTTTTGGTATAAAAAAGAGTTAAGTATCGAAAATATGGTTGATTCATAAGATTATATCAAATGAATTTAACTAAGCCGGCCTCATAAATTATAGCTTGCAACAAAAACCAAACAATTAAACCCAATTATAAATTATTTATAATTTTTGAAAAGAGTTGGACTAATACTGAGTATTCTCCATTCAAGAAAACAAAATAAATAAAAATTAAAATACTTGTTAATATAGCAACAATAAAATTGTTGAAATCTGAAACTGTATTGTAAATCTATATTCATTGATAGAGGCATATATGTATATAATCTTCTGTCATTGATAGAGGCATATATGTATATAATCTTCTGTCATTAGAAAAAATATTTTTAGTTAAGTGATTAAATTTCAAAATGGTGTTCGGCTCCACTAGGTAGTAGGATCTGGGGGAGAAGGTGAAATAGACAAATATATTTTTGTCAACATTAAGTTACAATTGGCCAGTTTATTAGTGGAATTTCTACATAATGTAGGCAGTAGCGCTCAATCTATAGATGTGTAAGTGCGTCTGTCTTTAGTAGATTTACCGCATGCCACTAAACTAAACGCCACGTGCGGCTTGTGTAAATATTTAAATATACACATACCGTTTAAAAAATATATAGATAGTAATTTCTAATTTAAATTTTGGATTTGATTATTTGGTTTTCCAAATAATAGTAAAAAATTCAGGTTTACAAACGATACAATATACCAAACTTACACATTTTATTGAAAAAAATACAAATATTTCGATTTGCCAAAAAAGATTAACAATCTGTTGAACACACGAAATTGAGACCAAATTAAGTCAAAGTTAACTTAAGCGTACTGCCGTTAAACAGTGTTCATAGGTCTGGTTAATGCTTGTTTCTGATTAGCTTCTGATTAATAAAAGTTGCATAATCATCTAATGTAAGAAATAAAATAAAGTATCAGAATAAAAGTTGCAGTAAGATATATGGTATAATGATTTTTTGCAGAATAAGATGGTGATTGGTTAACTTTTTCTCAATGATAGAATATAATTTTTAATATTATTAATATACAACTATTAATTTTTGAATAATTTTTTAGTATATTATAAATATTTCTTATATTTAAGAAATTTATGATTTAAAAACCAAATTATATATTTAATACAGTTGAATGATATCTTATAAATATTATAAAAATGTAACACATTTATTACTTTTTATTATTATTGTTTTTAATAAATTTATGATACATAGAATATTTATTACAATCAAAGCATATTAATTTTAATACATTCATGAGTAAACAACCATTTATTACATTTGAACTCATGTTTATAGATTTTGTAAAGGTTATTTCTATTTAAAAGAATTGTATGCTTATAAATAATTGCATGGTAAATATTTCTTACCACAAATAAATCTCAGCATTCTAGTTCTTTTTTATAAATAAATTATAGAATTATAGGTTATAGGTAAATATTAATTACAGATTAAGAATTTTGTTGAAGTTAAACAGTGTTACGAACCAACAAAAATAAATAAGTAAATATTATTTTATTATCTTTATGCAAAAAACAACAAAACCTGTTTATTTGTTTAATGATTTTTGCTTTTGTAAATCTTTACCAAAAATTGCATAATTGTATTATATTACATGAAGCCATAATGTGCAATATGCTTATAAGCAAAATTATGATAGAATTGCATTTAAAAAGGGGATTTTCAAAAATACTCCTTTTGGCATGTATTATTTCCAAAATTTACCATTTCTTTTGAAAATTGGGAGAAAGAAATAGTCATCAGAAGGTATGTTTTAAAGAAAGACATTTCAAAAGAGGCAATTTTAGTAATTTCTCTTAGAAAAATGCTTTTAGGCTATTATGTTATTACCAATAGAAGTGAATTTTGTCTTTTCCGTAACATATTTCTATTTAGATGTAAACTATGTGTATGCAATCAAACTATATATAACACTATCAAATGGTGGAAGATAGTTCGGCAACACTCAACATCACACTTTTACTAAAGCACACAAAAACACTATTTCAACTCATAATTAACTTTCTTTTGTTTTCAGAAAATAAAAGAAACATGATAATCAGAAATTGAAAGCTTGACATTCACTGCCAACAAAGAAGATACTGAGCTCTTGGATTTAAGGCAAACAAAACCAAAGCAAGAAGTTCAAGCTGAGAAAAAGAATAAATACAAATTCGAAAATCTTAGATTCCAAGAGCTAAGAAACACCAAATATAATACGGAATACTAAGGGTTACCACAAACCTTCATTATTGCAAGACTCGTATGTAGATGAAACCATAAACACTTCAATGTCTGTATGTTCTTCGGACTTTAAAGAACCTCTCTCTGATCAAGGTTAACTCCTTTTTGGCTTCACTGATTGACAACCTCTTCGTAGGAATTTCTTCACAACACCTGAGTCCCACTTCCAAAACCTGAGTCAAGCACTCAGCCACATGGAAACCAACTCTGAGACCAACATGAAAAATGGATTTGTCTGCAATGTCCAATACTCTTTCTGGAAGTGCTGACTTTGTGTAATTGTACAGGGTGAAGTTTCCTCCAAATAATTCATTGGTTGGTCTTTTTCCAGTAAACATTTCCAAAAGAAGAACCCCAAAGCTATACATATCACCTTGTATTGATGGTTGTCCTCCCATTCCATATTCTGCATCATATATTACGTAAAATCAAACTGGACTAACAAAGGAATGCAATGATTTTTTCATTAAAATTTAAAAATTTAAAAATATATGTGATATATAACTTTACCTGGTGCAACATAGCCAATGGTTCCTCTGATCCCAGCTGAGCTTAGTTGATTAAAATAAGATTCCTGGTCGAATTTGAGAAGAAACCGAGCTAAACCAAAGTCACTAACATGGGCAGTAAAATCATTGTCTAAGAGGATGTTGCTTGGCTTGAGATCGCAATGAGCTATAGGTTCATGACAATGAACATGAAGATAATCCAAAACAGAAGCCACATCTATGGATATGTTAAGCCTTTCAAAAAGTGTCAAGGTTCTTGAGGTCCTATGAATTTCTTCCACTTCTTCTGGGTGGAGCCATACATCTAGGCTTTCATTTGGCATGAACTCATAGATTAGAGCTCTGAATTCATTTCCTTGGAAATCAATACTCGAACAAGCAGTCAACAATTTCACAAGATTTCGATGTCTTATGTCCTTGAGGGATTCACATTCTGCCATAAAGCTCTTCATTGCTCCACGTCTCTTCATGTTTAGAACTTTTACAGCAACAACCATGTCCTCTGTCGAGAGCAATGCTTTATACACAGAACCAAAACTTCCTGACCCTATCAAATTGCTCGGAGAGAAGCCATTTGTCGCAGTTCGAATAACTCTATAACTTATTTTCTTATGGAACACCTCCAATGTAGAAGATGTTGGATTATTGATTTGACTGATCTTTTCTCTTTTTTTGTACCAACGAAGAGAAAGTGAAGCCATGAACAGCATCATAAACAAAGCTATGCATGTACTAACCCCGATCACAAGTTTCTTTGAGAGAGAGGAATGTTTCAATGGTGGTTCTTGCATAAGGCAAGGCTTTAGTTTCAACTCTTTGATGCCTCCACAAAGATCTTTGTTTCCAAATAAAGAAACCTTAGTAGCATTCTGAAAGATTCCTTTTGCTGGCACTGTTCCTTTGAAATTGTTGTTGGCTAAGTTAAGATATTCCAACTCGGAGAAGTTTGCAAAATATACAGGTATATTTCCAGAGAGATTATTATTTGAAAAATCAATCTCCTTAACACTCACCAGCTTACTTATGTCTGGAATGGCTCCTTCAAAAGAATTTCCTTCTAGATAGATTTTTTCAATAGAGAGACAATTTCTTAAAGTCTCTGGGAGTTTCCCTGATAATTTATTACGTGAAACATCAAGCTCAAGCAGATTTTGAAGTCGTGTAACCTCTTTTGGTAAAGAACCAGATAAGAAATTATTTGCCATGTAAAGACTTGTAAGGGATGAAATATTAAAAACCTCAAAAGGTATAGACCCATTCAACTGATTATCTGTTCTAGTAGGAATCTACTGTTACCAATACTTGAAGGAACAATTCCTTCAAAATTATTGTTGGACAAATTGAGGTTTAGTAACTGAGTGATGTTGCCTATAAAAGATGGTATTTCTCCTGACAACCTATTTGATTGTAGATTTAAGTAATCCAAGTCTGAAAGCTTACCAATAGTGGTTGGGAGTGGACCAACTAACATATTATCTCCCAATTCAAGTGTTTGTAGCCTAATGAGATTACCAATGTCATGAGGAATACCTCCATATATGAGATTCGCCTGAAGACCTAAATAGATGAGGTTCACAGATAGATTGGCAATTGAAGTAGGCAGCTCACCCCCCAACCTATTGTCACCAACATCTAATTCCTCTAGCTGGGTGCAGTTACCCAAGGCACCAAGAAATTCCAGATCACTAGAAGAGTAACTTCCCAGAAAATTATTATAAAGATAAAGCTTTTGCAAATTCCATAATTTCCCAAGGCTTGGAAATATATTCCCTTTGAAATTGTTATTATTGATTTCAAATATTTTAAGGGTTGAGATATTGCACATTGATGTTGGAATGCCTCCTGTGAGATTATTAGATCCAATATCCCAGCTTTGAAGTTTTGGTAGTAGATTACCTAAATCAGATCTCAAGCTCCCAGAAAAATAGTTATTCCACATTCCTAAATGTTCAAGTGAAGAAAGATTATAGATTCCTGAAGGAATGAGTCCTGAAAATTTGTTCTCGTACAATCCAAATATCATCAATTGACTCAATTTAGCTATATCACCTGGAATTTCTCCTTTCATATTGTTTCCTCCAAAGTTAAGATATGTGAGAGATGTCAAGTTTCCAAGAGATACAGGGACTGTCCCAATGAGCTTGTTAGATTCAAGATTTAAATAAACTAGCTTCGTCATTGATCCTAGTTGTGAAGGAACACTTTCTCCAAGATTATTTGAAGATAGAGAAAGGTTCAACATCCTAGAGCAGTTAGACAAACTGACTGGAATTTCTCCTCTGAGGTTATTTGAGCTCACAGAGAAGTATTTGAGTCTAAACAAGTTTCCCACTTGTTGAGGGATGGTTCCACCAAAAGAGTTATAAGAGAGATTAAGTAATGTCAGAAACGAAAGATTACCAATAGATGGTGAAATAACTCCGTCAAGTTGCAATCCATCTAGCTCCAAACTAGTAACTCTCTTGTGTTTGCGGCCACATGTAACTCCCTTCCAGTTGCACAAAGGGAATGAGTTATTCCATGAGGACAAGACAGCTCTTTTGGCTTCAGAAACTTGAGACTTGAACTCCAACAAAGCTTGCCTATCCGTTTCATCATTAAAACCATAAGGTTCAAGCAACATGAGAGCATTGAAAGCAATAAAAAGAAATAAACTTATGCTTCTCATTTTTAAGGTACTTTGCTGGTGAATAGTTTCTGCTGCTTCGCACTCTGCAGGAATATAAATATAAAGATCGAACCAATTGCAAAATGCCTTTTAACGTAATATGAAGAATACTATGGATAACAAAATGCCTAACAACCACAGAGGAGACCTAAAGAATTTTCCAGAATCTAAGTCAAGTAGTCAACTACTCAGGACAAAAAAAATTATCTTAAGACATGGAACATTACGAACACACACGAGTTATCTTCTTTCTCAAACCACACAACACTAGTATGAAATATTCAACCATCATACATATGATCAAACCCTTTCATTGGTTGCAAATTCTATAGGGGAAATCGATAACACTTCAGCATCTGCTTCCTTATTCTTTGATACTGCATTCATGTCAGAACCAATAGCTTTAGTATAATCGAAACTTGAAGCAACCCAAAGAGATGTCATTACATTATCTTTGAATTATATATGTTGTCTAATAAATGATTTTATGTAAATTAATAACCATATATATTGACACAAAATTTCTCATATTTGGATACATATCATAAAAATTACTTACGAACAAGTTCACCCATAGTAGTCAATAAAAAATAAGGTAATAGATTTAGTACTAATGTACTATGTATGTATACACACACCTATTCTCCTACAACAAGCCAAAACAAAACCAAACCTCCATGCTGTTTACATTCTACTCTATACCTCACAATACATTCTCCTATTCACTTCACCAGTACATGATGGTCATGTTCTTTTTGTGGTCACTAGCAACAGGGACAAACGGTTTGTTCTTTTCGCAGTCACTGCGATCAGCCGCTGTAATTGGTCGCTGATTCAGCGATTGCCAAAAGAATAGTTGCAGCAACAAAAAAAAATCAATTTTTTTTGAAAATTGATATATATATATATATATATATATATATATATTTGAATTTCTTACATTATGTTTTAAAAAAGCTATATAAATTTATTTAGTTATTTATTAGTTCAAATATATATATATATATATATGTATATATATATATAGATATTTATAAACAACTATTAATAACTATCAAATTTTATGGCAATTTAACGAATTTAAAGATTTGTGTATTTTGTTTTTGTTTATATCAATTTGTTTCATTTTTATTTTAGTTAAAAAATTTGTTGTTTTTATAAATTAGTTTTGTTTATTTTAAAGTTTTTTGTTGGAAAAGATTTGAAATAAAAATCAAAAAAATGATTAAAAAAATTTGGTCGTTGCGATCATTTTTTGGCAGTTATTGTTGCTAGCGACTGATTACAGCGACAAAAAAATGGTTGATATGATTGGTCGCTGAACGAGCGACTACCAAAAAACATAATTAGATCGATGTCACAGGTCGCTATAGCTAACGATTGCCAAAAGAATAGAGCATACAAAGAAATGGAGTCCTGCAAATCGAAAGAGCCATACCAATGTGTTTCATCTGACAAGTTTTCTGGCTATCAAATACCCTAAAAAAAACTGTGGGGTGTCCATTCGACAATGCTTCTTTCGAGATCTCCCTGAGTTAAATTTCTTTGTGTTGGGTTTTAGTGGTTTGCTTAGTTGGATTTGTTACGCATGACATAATATTGTATAAAATCTAGGAATAAATATAGATCATCTTTTTATTATAGGTTTCTCCTTCATTTAGTACAAGTGGTAGAAAAAGCTCCTTATATGTATACGGAGCATCACTACAAGAATTGTAGGTGATTTCTGATCGATATTTCAACCGCCAAGGAGGTCAGAAATTTGACAAAAAACCGACCACTGTAGACAAGATGAGCTAAATAGTCGGATACCATCGGTAATTTTTTAGGATATATAATCGTCGGACTCTATCGGTAATATTCTGACGGGTACCGACAAAACTTCTTTAGCTGTCGGTGACCGCCAGAAATTTACTGACAGAGTCCAACGATTTTTATAATAATATAAAAAAAATGAAAACCTGTCAGCAATTGTCGTAAACATGTCTTATCTGCCGACGATTTCTGACGGGTTTTTGTTACTTTTAAAAAAATACACAAACCATTGGTACCGATCAGTATATTTCCGACGGCTATCGACCTAAGTAGGTATAGTTATATATCCTACAGTGTACACATGTTGCCTCTATTGTAACCAAAAATTAGGTTGGGCAGTTGAAAGTCGTCGGTAACTGTTGGATAATTCTACTTATCAAAATGTCACAACTCTCATTTCTCTACATCACCAAATTTTATTAATCTTAGAAACATTTAGAATGTCAAATTTTTGATTGTGGATAGATTAACCACATATAGATGAAGCAACGGAGTCACTAACTGAAAAATATGTTGCTGGGTTGAAACAATTTATGGAGTTTGCAGCGAGTATTACTCTTGAAACAAATAAGATGTATTGTCCTCGTATTAAATGTTAGATTATGAGATTTCATACTGTGAAAAATGTCTGGAGTCATCTTTTTAGTAGAAAGTTTTTTCCTAGTTATAAGATATGTTATTCGCATGGAGAAGATGGTTCAAATGTTTATTGTGGTAGTCATAGTGGACTTGGTAATGCTAGTTTAGATGAAGAAGTAGCTAACCATGTAGAAGAAGAAGTCGATATTAATCTTGGCATTAGTAGTCAATATAATGAGAGTGGTTTAGGTGGGGAAAGAACAATACCAGGGATACATAATGGAGGTGCATTTCAGATGGTTAACGATGCATATAGGGAGATGTTCCGTTTTTTACTGAGACCAGGAATATGGGTGAAGAACCAAATGGCATTTACAGGAAATATTCAAGAAATGAAGAAGCATGGTTCCTCGATTCAGGTTGTAGCAACCATATGTGCGGAAGTAGATCATGGTTCTCTAAGATTGATGAAGGATTTTGGCACTCTGTGAAGCTGGGAAATAACTCCTCTTTGAGAATCATGGGAAAAGGAAGTGTGAATATACGAGTAGAAGGAAGAGCACACACAATCACCGATGTGTATCTTTTTCCAAGACTGACCAGCAACCTTGTGAGTATTGGGCAACTTATTTAAAAGGGATGTGAGATTCTGATGAAGGCTGGGGTATGTAAGCTATATCATCCTGTTTCAGGCCTGATCATCCAACCAAGGATGACAACGAACAAGCTATTCAAGATCATGGCAACAAGAAATGCTGCAAACTCTGAGACTGAGTGTTTGAAAATTACATAAACAAACAAGTTTCAACTCTGGCATCAAAGGTATGGGCATCTAAATTACAAAGGATTGAGAAAGTTGAAGTACCATAATATGGTGAAAGGAATATTGTATCTGATTAAAGAAGAAGAAGCTGAAAGGTGTGTTAGCTTTTTGGTGGGAAAAAAACATCGAGAAAGTATCCCTAAGAAGAGTCTTTGGCGATCATCACAGAGACTACAACTGATACATTCAGATCTTTGTGGTCCTATATCACAAGTATTCAACAGCGACAAGAGATACATCCTTACCTTTATTGATGACTATAGCAGAAAGGTTTGGATTTATTTCTTATCAAACAAGTCTGAGACATTCTCTATGTTTGTTAAATTCAAGAACCAGGTGGAGAAAGAAATTGGAGAAGCACTGGTCTGCTTAACAACAGACAGAGGAGGGGAATTCACCTCAAATGTATTCAAGTTGTTCTGTGAAGAGCCAGGGATAGGCAGACAACTCATAACTGCATTTATGCCACAGTCAAATGGAGTAGCTGAGCGTAAAAACCATACGATCATGGACATGAAACGATGCATTCTTAAAGGAAAGGAAGTTCCCAAAAAGTTCTGGACAGAAGCAGCAAGATGGGCTGTACACGTATTAAATCGGAATCCAATGCCTATTCTGAAAGAAAAAAAACATTGGAGGAGATGTGGAGTGGAGTGAAGCCTACAGTGGATTATTTTAGAGTGTTCGGGTGTTTGGCACAAGTTCATGTACCAGATTAGAGGAGGAAGAAGCTGGACGATAAGAGTACAACATGCATATTTATTGGAGTGAGCAACAAATCAAAAGGGTATCGTTTGTATAATCCGGTCACAAAGAAATTCATAACAAGTAGAGATGTCAAATTTGAGGAAGATAAGGGTTGGGTTGGGAGAAGAAAACTAGAGAAACCAAAGATGTTGAGTTCGTCTGTGAATCAGACACATAGCAGAATGAAGAAGATATAGCTGAAAACTCTTCTCTGAATGGAAAAACTGATATTCAAAGGTATGAAGAATTTCTGCAACTTTATTGAATCATTCCTATCTTTTTACACTGTCGTGATTCACCTTTATATATGTGAGTATGTTCTACAGTGTTCTATTTTAATGACAGGTGTCTGTATAAAGCAACCTATACAACCGATCCTAAAGGTGAAAACCAATTTGAGAGAGAGACTGCGTGTGCTGCACCAGTTGTACGTGAACTTGTACTCTGCAAATCCTGCTTCTATAATTCTCTGTTTTTGTCTTGTTCTATGCTTTGTTTTGAGCTATATTTGGTGTCTAGTGTGGGCCTTAACTTTGTTGTGGGCCGAGCTGAATTCTCACCTCCTATAGCCTCCCTCAAACTTGGCGTAGGTGGAACATCAACACCAAGTTTGAATCGCAAAGTGGAGAGCGTATGTTCTGGTAAGGATTTACTAAAGATATCAGCAATCTGCAAGTGTGATGGTATGTGTTTAACCACTAGGGAACCAAGAGCTATTGAAACAAAGAAACCCCAAGTTCTTTTAAAACTGAACTCAACCATGTTATTTCAGAGGCAGTATCAGACATTGCTGACAAGCATGAGATGATATTGCTGACAAGAATGGTGCAGAAGCCTCCAGTTGAGCGTCTAGTTATGGGGCATCCTCCCCAATCACTATCACAATAGGCTCTCAGAGTACAATATGTTTCCTTTTGAAAGAAGATACCCATAGTGATTGTAACTTTGACATAGCGGAGAATGCGTTTGAGAAGCTTGAAATCAGATACTAAGGGAGCATGCATTTTCTGGCACACATAGTTAACAACAAATTGCAGATCTGGCCTTGTCAGAGTAAGATACTGCAATTTTCCTGCAAGGCTACAAAAGTAAGTTGGAATCTCAAAGAGTTTGTCTTGATCCACAGTTTTGTTAAGTTGAAGAGGTAATGGTGTTGGCATAGGAGCACAATCTGTCATAGCTGTTACTGCTAACTGGTCCTCAGCATATTTTTGCTGAGAAAGAAACAAGCCGTTTTCATGAAGCTGAGCTTGGATTCCCAAAAAATAATGCAATTTTCCCATATCTTTCATTCTGAATTGACTGCTGAGATCATTAAGTAATAGTGTCATTGCTGTAGAATCATTCCCTCTGATGACCATATCATCTACATAGAGGAGTAGCATGATCACCGCTTTGTTCTTTGTGTAGATGAACAAGGATGGATCAGGAACGCTGCAGACAAAACCGAACTCAAGAAGGTAGTTGTTGAACTTGTAAAACCATGCTCTAGGTGACTGTTTTAAACCATATATAGATTTGTGAAGTAAACACACATGATCTGGTTTTGATTTGTCTATAAATCCTGTAGGTTGTCTCATCTATACCGTTTCTTGTAAATATCCATGCAAAAAGGCATTCTTCACATCCATTTGTTTAATGTCCCAGTCCATAATTGTAGCCAAATAAAGAACTGATCGAACTACTGAAGATCTCACTACAGGACTGTATGTTTCCAAATAGTCTATGCCTTCTTCGTGGTCGTAACCTTTTGCAACAATTCGTGCTCTAAGCTTATCTAATGTACCATCAGCATTCAGCTTTGTCCGGAAAACCCATTTACACCCCAGAACATGCATCTCAGATGTTGCAGGTACTAAAGTCCACGTACCAGCCTCATGACAATTGGTAATTTCTTCATTCATGGCATTGGTCCATCCAGAATCTTTTAAAGCTGATGTAACTGTTTTTGGTTCAGGATGTGCAGTTTTATGAGTTAAATAAACATATCTGGGATTTGGTTTAGATATTCCTGCCTTGGAACGTGTAATCATAAGATGTGTTGGAGTAACTTTAGGGAACTGATTATCAACTAATTGTGAGTTTTCTGATGAAGAATCTGTGATCGTTTCAGGAGTAATCTCGGGTGAATCCAATCTGCTCGAGTGTTGAGAAGCGTTGTTGCCTATAGGATCAGGTTCAAAGCCTACCGAACACCCAATACACTCCTTAACACTCGCAGTGGACTCAGTGGTTTGAATCTGAAGTGGAGATGTTGCAGGTTCTAATGGTAGTGAATTTGGCTCTGGTATGGAGACTATTTCAGGTTCTGAAGTATCAGCTGGAATTGATTGCAGAGGAAGAACAGGTGATTGAATTGGAATATCAAATCCTGCTTCTATTGACTGTTTGGATGCAGAATCTTGCACATCATAATTTATACCACGAAGCCATGCTGAGAAGAGTGGAGTCTGCTTCTACATATGCTTATTTTCAAACGCAAAGGGAAAGACCAATTCATCAAACAATACATGTCTACTGATAAACACTAGACCTGTAGAGAGAAGTAAGCATCTGTATCCCTTGTATTTCTCATTATAACCAAGGAAAACACACTGCAGAGAACGTGGATCAAATTGTTCTGAGCATAATCTCTAAGTGTTGAATAACATAAACAGCCAAAGACCCGAAGAGAAGTATAATCAAGTTTCTTATTGAGGAGCTTTTCATATGGACTGCATTTTTCTTCCAAGACTGAAGATGGAAGAAGATTACTTAAGAAGTTTGCAGTAAATAATGATTCCACCCAATATTGTTGTGATATTTTGCTTTGAGACATCATTGATAGTCCCAGTTCTATTATATGTCTGTGTTTTCGTTCTGCTAACCCGTTTTGTTGTGGGGTATGCGGACAGGATATTAGTTGTTGTATTCCTGCTTTTTGTAAATGGGATATAAATTTAGTGCTTATGAATTCCCCACCACCATCACACTGAAATGAATCAATCTTAGTTTGAAATTGATTCTCCACTAATGCTTGAAACGCCAAGAATATAGAGTAGAAGTCAGATTTAAACTTTAAAGGATAAAACCAGCAAAAACGAGAGTAGTTATCGATAAAGAAAACATAGTATCGAAATCCCTGAACAGATGAAACTGGAGCAGGTCCCCAAAGATCACAATGAACTCTCTCTAAAGGTCTTGAAGAAACAGATAAAGAAGCAGAAAAAGGCAACCGTGAGCTTTTACCAAGTTGACAAGCATTGCACATGGACTTGGTGCTCTTATTTATGTATATAGCTTTGGTCTTTGACAGTGCTGAGAGGATCTGTGAGTTTGGATGCCCTAATCTCATGTGCCAAACCTCATCTGAAGCTGCATATTGACGAGTTGAATAGAAGGCATGTATGGGAGAGTCCTCTAGCACATAGAGACCATTTCTATTACTTCCCATAACTAGCAACCTTTTTGTTTCCTTATCATGAACACGAACATTATCACAATCAAATTCAAATGAACATGGATAGTCATAAGTGAGTTTGGACACTGACAGTAATGATTTGGCAATGTTTGGACAAACCAATACGTCTTTTAAGGGAAGTGTACATGAGGTTGAAGTAATGTTTGCAGAGCCAATATGTGTAATGGGAAGGAAGTTACCGTTTCCTACCATAACAGTGTATGAGCCAGAGTAGGTTTGAGCTTGCTGCAGGTTACGTTGAGAGCTTGTTACATGAGCTGTTCCCCTGTGTCAGGATGCCATTCTCGTCCTGAATTCTCAACTTCTTCAGTAATCCTCATGGCAGCCATGACATTAGGCATTTCCTCTTCATATTGATAGATGTTGTCAAACCTGTGCCAGCATTTTAATGCGGGATGACCCTTCTTTCCACAGATTTGACATTCGACATCTCTATGAGGGTTATAGGACTCTGCAGAGTTTGAACCAGAAGCCATTTGCTGATGAAAGCCTCTACCTCTAGTGGAATATCCTCTTCCACGACTGTTGTTACCTTTGTGTGAGCCATTTCCTCTGCCACGTAAGTTGTTATAGTAAGTAGGAGACTCAGACCTGACCATGTTAAAAGCCAAATGAGGTGTGATTTCTGTTGTTGCCTCATAGCTCTTCAACCTGTCTGCAAATCCAGTTAAACGTGGAACCACATCTTCATAGAGAGGAGGAGCATAGCCATCCATAGATGATGCAATAGTGGTTTTAATAGGCTCATACTCTCTTCCCAAACCATGAAGAGCAGCAAATATTTTCATTCTTTCACTCATTGGATTCCCAATAGAAGCTAACTGATCACAAATGCTCTTAATCTCACGTAAGTAATCTTCCATAGATCTTTCGTTCTTAACAATAGTCTGGAGTTTTCTTTGCAGTTCAAAGAGTCTAGCTGATGAAACTCTGTTAAAATGGCGAGCTAAGGAATCCCATACCTGACGAGATGTTGAAGAGTTAATAACGACACTCAATATCTCATCAGACAACGTACCCAGAATCCAAGGTCTGACAATCTGATATCTGATCTTGACCACGCCATGAAATCTGGGTTTGGTGTTTCTCTTGAGTGGCCTTCGATGTTTGGAACTGTGATACTTGGTGATGGTGGTGGTATGTCTCCGGTGACAAACCCAAGTAGATTTTGATCGGAAAGATAACACTCAAATTGGGTCTTCCATAGTATATAGTTCTTTTCCGTGAGCTTCACAGTCACACTGTTTGCTATGTTCAACGAGTATTGATTATAAAGTTCCAGAGATCGATCCATGGTGCTCTGATACCATGAAAGGAAAACTAATATTCAAAGGTATGAAGAATTTCTGCAACTTTATTGAATCATTCTTATCTTTTTACACTGTCGTGACTCACCTTTATATGTGTGAGTATGTTCTACAGTGTTCTATTTTAATGACAGGTGTCTGTATAAAGCAACCTATACAACCGATTCTAAAGGTGAAAACCGATTTGAGAGAGAGACTATTTGTGTTGCATCAGTTGTACGTGAACCTGTACTCTGCAAATCCTGCTTTTGTAATTCTCTGTTTTTGTCTTGTTCTATGCTTTGTTTTGACTTGTATTTGGTGTCTAGTGTGGGTCTTAACTTTGTTGTGGGCCGAGCTGAATTCTCACCTCCTATATTCTCAGCCTCATATTGAAGACAGAAGCGCGATGACTTCTTAAAGAGATACGTCTCTGACTGTGACACCTGCAAGATCTCGATGACAACCATCCTATTTACAAGAATACGTGACTGGTGAGGAGATATCTGAAGGAGAAAACGATGAAGAAACAGCAAATTTTGTCATGTTTGTCTTAGTTGGTGATCCAATCACGCATGATGAAGCTAAAGGAGATGTATGATTGGTAAAAGCTATCGAGGTTGAACTACAATCAATTGAGAGAAACGCAACATGGTACCTTACATGATTCAGAATTGTTGAAACCTGTATCTTGAAGCAAAACATAGAGAGGGAAGAAAAAATGTCAATTAGTTTATCTATTAATATTGTGTCACACATAGTTGTCAATAAAAAATAAGGGAATTGATTTAGTACTAATATACTATGTATGTACACACACACCTTTTCTCCTACAACAAAGAAATCACAACAAACCAAAACAAAACGGATCGGTAACCAAATAACGGCATGCAGTTTTTCCTCCATCTCTATTCTACTCTCTCTAACTCACAATACATTCTCCTATATACTTCACCAATACATTACAAAGAAATGGAATCCTGCAAATCAAAAGAACCATACTAATGTCTTTCATCTGACAACTTCTCTGGCTATCAAATACCGAAACACAAAACTGTGAGGCGTCCATTCGACAATGCTCTTTCGAGATCTCCCTGAGTTGAGTTTTTTTATGGTTTTCGTCATTGTCTGAGGGAGACATTCTTGAATCATTTCCATCAATGCCGCTTGACTTAATCCTGAGTCTTTACTGAAAGACTCAATGATCTTTGGTAAGACTAGTTTCTGGTCTTTCTTTACCCCAACAGTTGAGCGAATGTAGTCCTCTTTTGCGGTTTCTAGCTCCTGGTATATTCCCTTTTGAGTGTAAACACGAATCTATAGTCCAAAAACACATTCAAGATCACTCTTTTTAAACAAAGAAAATGAGAAAAGTGTAAGTTTCTTTCTCTACTTACCGCAGGGTCTGAATGGTTGCCCGAACAAAGCGCAAAGTACAAGAGAGGCTCAGAATGATCGAGGGAATATTCTTGATATTCATCTCCGGTTCTGAACTTTCTTGGAATAAGTAATAATTTCAGCCACTGGAAATAGAAGAGAGGAAGTTTTAGACAGAGTCATATTAACAATCTGTAGTTTGAAAATATGCGAGCAGTTGTTCCTACCTGGCCAGGACGAGGCATCTTGATGCGAAGAATATAACTTTGTATCGCTTCTATGCTTACCATTCGACCTCCTATGTTGTAAGCTGGCTGAAAAATGTTAAGCAGATCCCAAATATCTTCAGAAATATTCATAAAGGTTTGGTTTTATAATCTGCTTTCCTGATGCAAACCAAGACAAGTGTGGAAATATTACCTTGGAGAACAGTAGAAACCGCTTCCCATTGTTCTGTGGTATCCCATTTGCCAGAAATGTCTGCATTAATTAAAACCCACTATAAGTCTAAAACTAAGAGTAAACAAAAGACAGAAGTCAAAACAAAAGAACAGAGGAAAAGCGTACATGCATCACAAGAGCATTATGTATGTTAATCCAGAACGGTAGTTTCTCTTGATGAGTCAGCTTTCTCGGATCAACACTTTCCAGTTGCTTAATAAGCAAGCTGTAAGAATATAAACCAATGACTACTATAAGCATAAAATGGAGTGACATAATTCACAGGAAAACTCGGATAGCTACTAGTTAAAGGCTGACCTGAAGTTTCGATTCATCAAGTCAAGGTCACGTCCTTTCCTATGGTTTTGATGAATGTATGACACTTCGATCATTGAGCTATAAGGTCCACTGAATTCAAATTGGTCATCGAAAGAAGAGTTCTTTCTGAAACTTGGACTCCACATATCATACTGGTCTTGAGGCGAAAACTCGCTTGTTGATGATGGAGATGAACTCGGGGATGAGAAACCGTGGTTTATAGATGGTGGATCTGCAAGCTTGGAGTAAATAGCAGATGCACACTTTACCATTTCTTCTGATAACTTGTTTGGAGTCATAAATATGTGATCAGATATCCGAGTTCCCATTTGTTCAGCAAGACTTGCAGTATTTGATCCATTTTGTATGTACTGATACATCAAAAGTGAGTAAAGTTACAGACTTTATAAACTCTAATGTAAACATGAAAGATGATGGACCCATTGCAATGAGACTTACTTCTTTTATACACAATGGTTGGGAGTGACAGTCGAATACTGAGTCTTCTGGTGGAGATATTCGGTTCTTGAAGGTGGAACGTTGATTAAGAGATGACTGGCAACGGCGAACACATGAATCAATGTCCTCCTTCTCGGTAAAACATTGATCTTTCAATCTATGGTCAAAGGAGAAACACCGAGAATCAATTGTTGAGTTTTCTTTATTGAATTGCCGAGCAGCAGAGATGGTTTCTTTCAGTCCAGTGTCAACAGAAACGCACTGAGACTCTAATGTTGAGTTTCCTTGATTAAATTGTCCAGTAGCAGAACCAGGTTCCTTCAGTCTATTGTCAAATGAGAAACATCGAGGTTGTGTGGCTAAGCTTTCTTGTCTGCATCTAAGATTAGGAGACTCTCTTTCCATCTCAACCAAACGTGGACTCTTCAGTCTGTTGTCAAAGGAGAAACACCGTGGTTCAGCTATTCTTGAGAAGTCCAAACGTTTACCTCTGAGAGTGGATTTGGGTGAACTCAAACTCTGTTGTTTCGAAGTTGGTGGAGATACAGAAGATGTTTGATCAAACGCTCTACGATACAAAGATAGAAGGTACTGTTCCAAATGTGAAACTTCTAACTCTAGCACTGCAATTTCCTTGATCAATTCTGTTGCAGGCTGCAAAATAATATCAAATTATTCAGAACTTAACTCAACATCACCACTGCATCGCCTGTTAAGATACAAAACTGATCATTTACCCTTGGACTAGAGACGGCTTTCATGTCTCGAGAAGGTGTTTTATAGCCTAATGCCTTCTCTAAAGCACCACGGACATCAAACTGGTTCTGTAATCTTTTCTCAAGCTCCAGAATCTGAATATAACCAACTGTGTAAGTGAAAGAAATAGTCTTGGAGTAAACAGAGAGAGCTACACATAAGTTCAATCACAAACCTCTTGCTTTAAAGAGCTCTGGACTTTTACATCAGGCAAAAAATTCTTCTTAGTTTCAACAGATTTATCACCACAAGGTAAGTCCTGAGAGAAACAAGTAAAGAGAAACTAATATTCAGCTGTTTAAAAGCTTTAGAAATCATAAATCAAAAGCAGTTATTCAGGTTTAACTCACAAGCTTGAGGCGTTGAGAAGCTATCCGAGAAGAATCAATGCTATTGTCATCTTCAAGCTTTTTATTTTCAGGAACAGTACAACTAAACAGAATATGCAAAGAATCAATCAAAACAGTTAAAAACCCAGAATAAAAAACAAACAAAGATCTTGACCAAAAATTGACTGACACAAAACCGCATTCAATGAAAAGTACACAAAGCTTCTATCTTTAAATCCTAAAACCCAAAATTCTTCAACAAAGTCCCAAAATTACTTTGCATCTAGGCAAATATTTAAGAACCCAAGTTATCAAATTAGAGAAATCATTCATCTTCCACAACAACAAAGCTAAAAACAGAGTCTAACCTCTTCGAACGCTTGTGTCTCTGTCTTTGAAATTTCTTCTCTTCAAATCCCATTTCTTAAAATATCCTGTAACAAAATAACAACAAAATCGTTGATATTCACCAAAGAGAGAAGATTGATTTGAAGCTTTGAATTAGCAAAAATGTAAGAAACAAAGCTCACTTTTGTATTGATCTCAAGTTGAGAACCAGAAGAAGAAGAATATGTAAATGGATTTTGACTTAAGAAAGGAACAGATTCGATGTAAATCCTCAGATTTATCAATGAAGCAAACTAAACTCCAAAAGACATTCACTTGTCTTCTTCTTCAACCATTGATAAAAACAAATCTGAGTTGATGAAAGCGATTATTTTTTCTTTCTGCTTATAAGAAGAACATATATACGAATACGACCAAAGAGATGTAGCAAAGATTTGATGTTTTTTTTCTCTCACGCGCGTATACACAGAGATATATACAGAGAGAAGAAGAGAAAACGAGAAGAGTGTGAGAAGAATTTGGGATTTACTTTTTGACCCAAGAGAGAGAATCTTCACATCATCACTTCTTCTTAGCCTTTATTTAATCTTTAAGCCTTTTTGTATTTAGTCTTTCTCTTTTTGCATTAAAAGCACAACATTTTACGTGAGTTATCGATATACGTAAAATTTTGTTATAAACTTTTTCACGAATTGATAAAATAATTAAATGGGAAATGCTATTTTTTGATGAATATTGTTAAATAATAATATGGCGAGAGGTTTATTTGTAACTAGTAAGGCAATGGTAAGATTACAAATAAATAAATAGACCATAATTTTTATATGGTTTTAATAAAAACATTCTCTTCCTTTCATAATATAATAAAAATATTTGTTTTTTTATCTTATATAATAGAGCAGGAGATAAAATTAACCCATGGTTTGTAATAACCCTTAAAAATAAGCCTAAGGTAGGTTTTGTTAAAGATTTTTATATTAAAATTCAAAATTAATAAATATTTGATGAAAAAACTAAAATTTAATAAAAATATATCGATTAAAAATTTGGTTATTGATTCGATTCAGGTACGAATTTGAATCGATTTTCCAGTACATAGATTTATGATGCATTATGGTATTTTTTAGGTTCGGTTTCATCTAATTTGAATCTTGATTTAGTTTCAGTTCGCATTCGAGTTCAATCTTTTGGGTACATAGATTTAGAACTCATTTGAGTATTTTTCAGTTTTTGGTTCCTATAATTCAGATCAACTTTGGTTGGGATTTTGGGAATCTAAGACAACATCTCGAAAAAATATTTTAAAATATCAACACGAATCTAACAAATTAAATGATTACAGTTTTAAAAAATAATCAAAATAATTTGATCTCGCGTATAACACGGGCATAATCCTAGTTCTCCAAAAAAAATCATCACTTTGTCTCAGCATTTAATTAAGAAAAAGAAAGAAAAATGAGCTAAAAGAAAAGAAAAAATAAAAATAAACATGAGGAATGAATCTAATTTTACTTTTTATCTTAGTTTTTGGAAAACAAATTATATTTTGAAAAAAAAAATCTAAAACAACTTATTGTGAAACGGAGGAAGATAATATATGTAAAATAGTAAATTATTTGTTCATAGTAAAATTATAAAAAATTACTAACGGATAGATTACAAGATTCTGTAGGTGAAATATTGTTCCCAAAACCGCAAATAATTTTACGCATAATAACACAATTTTTTGGAGTTGAACTCTGATGGAAAAAATCACAGAGATAATCATTTAACCACTTGACTAAAAGTTTCTTGTTAAAATTTTTTGAATTAATATTTGTTGAAATGATTACTATATATTAATAAAGTTTTCTAATCTCAAATTAATTAATAATTTTTTTGTCAATACCGGATCACAACTGTCAGTTTATTAGGGAAATTCCTATATAATATAGTCAATTAGACTTAATCCCTAGATATGTGTTGGTGTATGCTTTCAGTGAATTTACGAGCTGCCACTAAAGCAAAATCTATTTATTGTATATTAATAATTTTATAATTAAATAAAAATTACAGATTAGCTGTATTAATTATTATAGAAATTTGACAGTATACTATTTTCTTAATTATTCATATATATATATATATATATCACACCTTATTGACTTAGAACTTTGTTAATGTCATATATCGGCAAATGAATAAACCACTTATGGTTATTTTTTGCATATACTATATAATTGTTTTAGCTATGTAAGAAAAAAAATATTGTAAATGGCTTTTAGCTTAATGTCAGGTGGTAAGTTCATAAAAGTCAAACGCACTTACACATCCAGGTATCGTGTTCCAACGCCTATATTATGTAGGAACTTGGTTAATAAATTGGCTAGTTGTGGTCTAATGTTAACAAAAAAATAAAAAATAAAAATTGTAATTTGACGCACATAAATATAATTTTAATAAGTAATATATTTATTTCTATATTATAATTAATGCTACCATTAATAATATAGGATGATATACTTAAATTTAGAAGATAAAAATATCAAGAAGCATATAATCCAATTGGTTTGTCCCTGATTTAGTTAGGAATCAGACGAGAGTTTGAATCCTACAAACTTTAGTTTTAGCATTTAGGCTATATCAGGTCTTATTGTTCTAAATCCGATGAATAAGGTTGAAAAAAAAATAGAAGATAAAATAACTTATACAATGCCTCAATAGCAAGGTTTGAAGTTTTTGAGTAATGTAATTTTGCTCATGTGAATTATCTGATTATTGGTAGTTAAAAAAAATTTTACTTTCAAATATGTATAATATACAAAATAACTTTTTGAGTATAAGGTCAAATCGCCTTTTTTATAGTGATAGTTCCTTTTCCACATGGGTTGTGGTATATAATAAGACTGGTCACTTGATTTAATTCTAAACAACCACAACATCGTCAATGATAAAAATAATAATTTCTAGAACTTTTAATTATTAAAAAGCTATCGTAAATTAGTATTTTTAGTCCCCTTTGTAAAAAGAGATTCACAAGATTTTCATTCAATCACAAGCGTTACAAATAAATAAACAAACAAATAATTTCCAAAAAACAAAAAGTCTTTAATCAATAATATATACACATGTAGTTCTAGATAACTGCTCACATTATTTTTATCTAGATCGATAAAATTTGATTAATAGTTTAAACTCATTCCTAAAAATTTTTATTTTTAACTTGCGCATACAGTAGAGTAAAATTAATATATAGTTGGAATATGTAACCACCAAATTAAAAAAAAAGTACGGTAAAATTAGAAAATTTTCGATATCAGAATTATTAGCTAGAATATATAACCAAGTTTTTATATATGACTATTAAAATTTGTAATTTGCGAGTCTGTGTTTATCTTTGTTTAGGTTTTATTACTTTTATTTAGGTGCAACAGACTTTTATATAATAGAACTAGATGAGAAAAAATAAAAACCAGTATATACAAAAGTAAAAGTCAAAAATGAAATGTACAAAAGATAAGCCAAAGGGTAAAACAATATTCCGTTACTATTTTTGTATAGAAACAAGAAAAAGTAAAACAAAAGGAGACAAAACTATATATTACATTATATATCTACTCTTTTGTCAAGATTTGAAGACTTTCAATTATTAAATTATTATTATTATTATTATATATTTCAGCTGACCTATCAAAGAAAAGAAAAATGTTGGAAAAAAAAACATTTGTTGCAATATAAGTGGGAGTTGTTCAACTATCGCATTTGCACATTGTCTCCTTCTGTTTCTTTTACACTCTCATAGGATTATTTAAGAATTTAGGATCCTACGTTTTGTTTGTTTTTACTAGTTACTTTCATTGTTACATTCTCCTAACTTTTGTACATATTATCCTTTGGTTTATTTTATTTTATAATCTTCATATATTTCTATTCTGTAAATTACAAAAATGTGTTTTATTAATCACTCCAATATGATTGACTTAGAGTAGTATTTTCTAGTCTACTAAAATGTTCACCATACATATGTTTGTGTTTTGGTTTTATATGGTTGTTCCATTTCTAGTTTGGATAATAAACCGAACGAATTGCACTTCAAAATATGTTAACATTATATTAAACCGTCTAAAAATGAAGACTGAAGATGTTTTAGTTGCAAATTTGATATTTTTAAAAATTTATAAGTTTGCTATTGGTCAATATATATTCTTTATTTTGTTATAACCAAAATTTAGAATCCTCCATTTTTCTAACTAAGCTCAGTTTTTGAGCTTAATCTTCTTAATTAGTGGATAATAGGATTGAATCTGGCTCCAAATGTAATATTTTAATTCGACTTGACTAAAGCAGACAAAAAAAAATTATTGTTTGTATTATTTACCGTTCTTGTAATTGTCTGGTGTTGAACTCTCTAATTCTGGTTCGATTTATACAAGTTAAAGTTAAAGAAACAGAATGTTCTCATCGAATTGATTAATATATAGATCAAGTTATGACAATTTATCTATATGGTATAGTTTCAAAAGTTACTATAACTATCAAACATACATTCATATATATATATATGTATGAATGTATCTCATTTTTAACAAATACAATAACTTATACAAAACATAATTTATATGAGTAATGCAAGTTGTTAAATAAATATGAGCTTGGTACCAACTATATATTTAAGTTTAATTACAAAAAAAAAACCAATACATAAAGAAAATAAAATTTTTAAGTGGTTTAAAAAATTTATGAAATAAGAATTATATTAATTTTGCATATTATACAAGGTGTTGGTGCATTAGGCCAACTAATTAAGATGAGATTTATCACTAAACAAGTAAAAAAGTACATCAATCAAACTATCTAGACATATTACTATATTTGTTAAACTATCCTAACAACCACAAGATTTTTGTCTAAATTGATTTGACGTTTTAATTGTCGATGGTCTTAATTTATTTATCTTTAAAATATATACAAAAAAAATGACATATAGTCATCGTTCGAACACATGTTTTGACAATATTTGCTCTCTATTTTGTAACCATTAGATTTTTTTCTGTCTTCATATATTGTACTATAAGATTTAGATAGTGACAACAGACTGGCTTATGAGAATTAAATGGAATAACTTATACATGATTAATACAAATTAATCATAGTAGGCGAAATGATTCTTGCTAAACAAAGTAAAGGAGTTGAATGTTGACTGCAATAAGTACAATATCGGTATTATTATCGAACTTAACTAAATCTTTTCATAAATCTTAATTAATAGTCGGTATAATTGTCAAACTTTAATTAATTTTTTATTTATTTAATATTTCTATAAATGAAAAAATGGCAGATTCGAATCTTCTTATTACACAAAAATACCCAGATATTTTTTAGATTCCATAAAAAAAAGTATGGATTTCTACCTGATATTTTTCCAGATATTAAAAAAAGATTTTCTGTAAGTTGTTTTTCCCAAAATGAGAATGATTTGTAATTTAATGGGCCAAGATAGGTGGCTCAATTGGCTTTTCCTTGATTTATTTAGACATGAGGTGGTGGGTTCAAATCTCATTATGTTTCATTTAGAGAACTTAGGATACGGATAAAATTTTGTTGTCAATTCAATTATTATTTGTTGACAAAAAAAAAGTCACCGGAGTCTTTAAAGAAACTAAGGAAGAATCTTTGAATTTTAGGAGAGAAATATCTCTAACGTGTGTATTTTAATTTGTTCGGTCTAGTTTTATGTTGGTGAATACAATTCCAACAAGGCGTAATATTTTGTAAGAAAATTTGTTTAAATATAACTAATTTGAAAATATTGGATCTGCGCGTTCTAAAAAATTTTAAGAGTAGACTTATATTTATTATCATGACGGTCTAATTTAATATATCATGTAGCATAATTATAAAAACTTAAGAGTTGTGAAAAAGGGTTATATTACATTTAATTTAAATTTCACAATAGTGAGTTTCACCTAATGTTAAATTGCAAAATGTTGTGCCTTAGAATTTTTGTTTGCACAAAACCAATAAACAAATTTGAGTATTTATAAAATGTAAATGACTCTTGCCCAATATTGAATCACAATTAGTTGTTAACAAGTTTGTTAGGGTGAAATACAATCAAACAATTTTATTTTGAATTTGATTTTAAAATAAAGTAAATTAACAACTCTTAAATGTATAATTTTGAAATAAAATAAAGTATCTAAAATTTAGATTTTTTTTGTTATTATTTTTATTTTTCTTTTTTCTTTTTTGATAAAAAATAAACTTTTTCACGTTTTTTGTCAACCTTACTATAATTGGATCGATAAGGTCCGATCCATAACCAAAACTCAGCCTATATTTTAAAATCTTTTTTTTCCATTTAAAGTGGAGAGAAATCGAACTGTGGTACCTGGAGATTTGTAAAATGACCACCACCACTAAACCACCTGTCATCAGCTTCATTTCTATTTCTATTAAACAAAAAACTATATCAAAACTTAAGAAAAATCATTCCCACAAAATCTATTGTATCCAAAAAACATTCAACTTTTGAATTATTTATAAATTTTAATTAATTTATCATGTTAATGGTTGATTTTCCCTCCAAAAATTGTATTCTCCAAGACATAAAGAAAAGAAACATAGGATGCTGTAAAGGAAAAACTTCACAATCTGGCTAAGTTACTTTTTTTTTTCTTTGCTTCTTTTTTTATTTCACTTTATATATAATTAACTATTATTTTTAATTACCTCAAATAGTTCCGAATTCTCTTCCAGTACCAAGCAGACTATCATTTGTCAAAGAATCCCATGGAAAAAAAATGTTTTAAAATAACAAAAAGTGACATCTGTAAAAATAGGGTCTTATGATAATAAGCCTTTAGTTTTATTAATTTTGTTTTACATAATTAAATAGACAGCTTTTGCTATTTTTTTAGCTTGATCTTCACCTACTCTTGAAAATAAAAAATCTTTAGTTTTATAACATTTAGCCAAAACCAAAGGCAAATAATTGAACTCACGTTTCTTGGTATATTATTCGTAACAAATATGATCTTTTTAAGACTTCAGTTCCCAAAGTACAGTTGAGTAGAAGATTGAAACTTATTAGTAGTACATTCATAAGTTTTTATTTTATTTTTACCAAAAAAAGTTATTTATAATAGTGTGAGTAATGAAACAAAGAATTAATCGTTCACAGAATTACAATCAAACAAAAGAATTCTGGTATTTGAATACCTCTAACTTGACATGTAGATGTGAGATGATTTGTGGCAAATTACTGGTTTCCATACATAAATCTTTCATCCAACACTTTCGAAGAACCATCAACATAATACTTATATACGGAAAATATCATCAATTTTAAATATGGTTTAAATGCAGTTTATCAGAAATACATATTTTTTAAATGTGTTTAATAACTTAGCTTATACAAACAGAATACAGTATGAATTTTAAAACCAGATGGCAAAATGTTATTTGTTACAGTTCCAATTAAGTTTAAAATTATGGTAAGTGATTTACTTAACAAACACTATTTTAGTAGAAAGATACAAAACTTTCTTACATTGAGATTGAGGAAAAGGCCAAAAAGTTTGTCGATTATATATTTAAAACGAATTGGACGTTAGTGAATTTAGAATTGATCCTGAGATTGACCAATTTAAATTTTGGCTATTATAATATTAGTAACTATAGTTTGTGATAATCTATGCAAATTAGAGCTCGGTAAGAGTGTTGCAACTTCTTATTTGCACGGTGTCGGGGACACAAATTACGGTAAAAAATTCAAGTTTCACCATTTGTCACTGTTTTTTATAATTTTAAATTGGGGTTTTAGATAAAATAAATAATAATAAAAAAACTAAAAAAAGTATTTATTTTGATTAAGTTTTGTATAGAGTTTAAGAAATGTGAGAAAAAGTGTTCTGGTTAAGTTGTTTGGTTTAGTCATAGGGTTGGTTTAGGTTATGTTTATTTCTCTTTCGGGTTCGAGAATCTTTTTCCTCTTTGGTTACTGTATGTTGCTGCTCTTTTCAATGTGGGCAAATCCCTGTTTGAAGTGGTTTCGCTCTTTTATCTATACTTTCAAAACCTGATGGAAGTCTGGTTTCTCTTTTATTTATGTTAAGCAAATCAACTAGAACTGAACAAATAGTTGATATGCTAACAAGAGTTGATAGAGGCGAGACTTGTTAGAAGAAATAAAACATTGCACAAACAATATAAAAAAAAACAGACAGTAAATAGAGCAGAGAGAGAGTTAACGAGTTCAACAATATTTGATATAGATACTATCTACGTCTCGTCGAGATCTTGTCCCGGAATCTACTATAACTATACAAGAATTACAACTGAGTTACAAGAGATAATGATCCTCAAAGACTCAACAACCCTTTGTTACAAACTCCTATTTTCACCTAGAATTACTCTTGTGTTTACACTCAAGAATCATACTTGCTCGAATTTCTGTCTAACTTGTATGTTGCTTATACAACACTCAACTCTCTTGCTCTCTTTTCTTGTCTATCTTAGCACTACATCACCTTCCACGATTTTAGCTCTCTTTTATAAGCAAAGCCTCTTGTAGCAACCAACTTCTCGGGTCTCTAAAAGCACTAACTTAAATAGACAAAACCTTCTTGATTAAGTCTAATCCTCTAGACAAAACCACATTTTGGACTGTTTACTTTTGTGTTAGCACAAAAGTCAACTTTCAAATGTGTTCAAGAAACACCAACACTACATCTTTACTGACACAAATGTTCTTCATTAGCTGCCAAACATTTTTTTTGAATCCAACAAGTGTTTAGCTCCATAATTTCCATTGAGACGTTAATCAGTTGTATTATCTTTGATTTCGCCATTTTTAAAAGATTTGTGAGAATTAATTTTTGCCGGATCTGAAATCTATTTTGTAATCTTTGAAGTGCTCTTGTTTGCCATAAGAATTTTCGCCTTCTGTATTAGTCTACTTTTGCCTGTGTTGGCCTAACTTTCTATTTGAATTGTAATTTTGAATTTTGTAACCTTTGTAGTTTTTTCAGAGTCATTTTCTGGTGTTTATTTCCTTTACTCTTTTTTTGGATCTAAATTTTAGGAATATCAAATTTCCTGCGGCATATATATGTCATCTTTGTAATCTTATGGTTCAATTATGCATATCCTTCAAGTAAAAATAGATTAGATCAAGATTTGCCAGCTGAGGGAGACAAATATGCGTTAATGAATCTTCTTTCAGATGCATTAGAGTAATGAAGTGTAATGATTATAATTACAAGTATTTAATAAAGAGAAATAAGTACTTATTTATTACAAAACGTATCAAAGAAATTAATGATGCAAATGAACTAGAGTACTTATTGGGTTACGAATTTTTTATTAAAATTTCATCGTGCCGTAAAAAATCAGTTTCTTCCCAAGTTTAAATTTTCTGATGAATGATTTCTTCCCAAGTTGGTAATGTATTATTTATACTTTGTTAATTGTAACCAAAGTAATATGATATAATACTAGTTGATGACATTCTGATTGTTTTATTTAGGAAAATGTAGACCAAATATAACACTTAAATTTAAGGAAATATGGTGCTGCACAAGAAGAACTCAAAATAATTTACTTAGCCACATATGTTATTAAAATATTTTTTGTCAAACATTATATTGTTATTCGGAAAATCCTACAATGATGTATGCAAATAAATAAATGGGTTATTGAACAATCACTTATTGTCATGATTTTCGATATAATTTAAGTGAGGAAAAAAAATTATGTATTTAATTTTTAGGGTTAGTAAACAAGTGTTTAAAATCTTTAGAAATAACATATTAGTCAATAATAAAAGGTAAATTCACGGGCCAAGAAAAAGCGTGAGACTCACTAAAAATAGTGATCGGGACATTACACTAAAACATATATAATCCTCATAAAACAAAACTAACGATTAGCCTGATTCTGAATTTTCTAAAAAAATAAAAATACTGATTTATTTTTGTATGGCTAAGCATCAACAATTTAATTACCAGGGGAAATTGAAATTTGGACCAACCGATATGTGTCTTATCCCAAACTGTTCGAATTAGCACTGCTAGGTCACATGGTTACCTTTAAATGGTTTTAGTGACCAAAAATTCATACATTTATAGATCATGGAGATAAGTTTTCAAACTTTAGTCTGTGATTTCTTTGATTATTAAAAAAAATGTATATATCGTTTATTTTGAGATTTGGGGATATTCGAATAGAAACAAAAAAGGTTGGGGCAGTTTAGAATTAAATAATAAAAAGTGGGTTGAAATTAGAATCATACAAATAAGACAGGAAAAAGCTGAAGTTTACAAAGGCATTTGGACAAGAGAGTCAATGCCAATCATAACTATCAAAAAGGAAAAAAAGAAAAGACATTTACTTTAATTTCACTTTTTGCTCACATGTTAACACACGCGCTTCCACCGTTATATCCACAAGTGATTATAATATTGCAATATATATTTCTACAATAACCAACAATTTTTTAAAATGTTTATTGATTTCTAATGTGACCCATAGTGTTATAATGAAGTTTTCACAAGAAAGGAATAAAGTTGTAATTTTATGCATTTATATACACAAATGACATAATATTACTAAAAGAGAGGGTTTTAGAATGTTACTGTTTTTAGTCAAGTTGTTAAATATTTTTTAAAAATTTTTTTATTAGAATTCGATTTTAGAAAATCATGTTTATTTTACGTTATATTGTTAAGAGCTTTAACGTTAAATTATGGATGAAATATTGTCGATTAAATTGTGAGATGTATCCATATAATTTTATTTGAATTAATAGTCTACCATAATATTTAAACATTGGTGAATGATATATCTCATTTTTATCGGTTTCAACCTCACTAACACGTATGTTTTTAGACATTTCGTTATTGTTTTAGAGCCATTGTAGGTATAAAATAAAGATAATTTGGATATTTCACTTGAAGCATGCATTGGAGTTTGATTTGGAAGGGATTCTAGCAAGACCATCTTGATTGATCGGTCGATCTACATCTTGATCGATCGATCCACTCCCTCAGCTTGAGTTGCGTACGACCTGCTGATTGACCATACACTTTCGGATCGATCGATCAACCTCCCAAGATGTTTTTCACTCACCCTGAAGATCAACTTGATGTTCACATGATCGACCAATTGAACGATGATCAATCGATCAGCACCTTTGATCGATCGATCCTTGATGCTGCGAAGCCTAAAACAAGTTTTCTTTATTTCTGTACCAACGCATTTTTAGACTATATGAATTAGCTTTTAAATTTTAAAATACACACGGAAGAGGAGAGACTCGTTTTTGAGACTTCTGTATGCTAGAAGACAAGATTTCTAGCCTCTACAACTATGGAGAAGAATTCTAAAAACCTCTTTTGATTTCAATTGCAATTCTATTATAATTTCTAAGATGTATATCGTTTTCTTTTCTTCAATTATGTCTGAGTAGATCCAAATCAAGTTTAGGATTTTCTAGGATTGTAGAGAATTGATGAATTAGGAACAAATAGGTTTGCTTGATGTGTTCTCCATCTAATGATGATCTCAATGCCTATATTAGAGTAGCTAACTAGTCTATGATCATAGATTATCTAATTCTCCAAAAGCTTATTAGGAATCAGACCCTCACTAGATGAGCAATCAGTCCTTAGCCGTGAAAGTTGATGCTAGGGTTGATTGTGGACTTATCAGACCTTGTCAGTAATGCATATCTAGATATCTAGGGCCAACGACTATTAGAATTTCTAGGTTGCTAGATGTAGTAGTCAATACCAGAACAGTGTATTGTCTATACCTTTATATATGAGTTGAGATTGTTACTTGATTCTTCCTGAATAGCTTCCTGGTTCTAATTCCCTGATTTTCCTGAAGTTGATGTTTTAATTTATTGAGTTTACATCCTTTATTTCTTAAGTTGTTTGATTGCATTCACCACCATTACTTTATATTGACTTATGTCTAGTTTGATCATAAAATCGATAGTGTGACAACTTGGTCCTTGTGGATTCGATTCCTAGAATACTACTTCATTTTGCTGTGCACTTGCAGTAGGATAATAGAGTTAAAACTTTGTGTATCAAGTTTTTGGTGCCGTTGCTGGGGATCAATATCGTTACCTTTCAGTTTATTATTAAACTTTAGTCTAAGATTTCCTTTCGCTTACGTTTTTTTTGTTTATTTTGTTTGTTTTCAGGTTTGAGAAATAATGGACGACATTTGAGAAATACTGCTGATCATTAGGATCTAGATCAAGCTGCCATTGTTGAACGGTTGAAACTGGAGATTGAAGAGTTGAAGAGAGAACAAGATGTGAAGTCTCACAAGCGAGCTATGAGGGAAGTTGATACTCCTCACATTCATTATCATAATTGGTCGGCAATCTGTTTGCCTCCTCTGCAAGGGATAACCTTCGAGGTAAACCCACAATTGATAGCACTAATCAGGTAATTCCCTTTTTATGGTTTTCTAGCTGAGAACCCAATGGATCATATCACAAACTTTGAGGAGATTTGCAGCACTAAAGCACTGAGTAGAGTTCCTGAAGATTATGCTAAGTGCAAGCTCTTTAAGTTCTCGTTGGAAGGTAGAAGTTTGAGATGGCTTAAGTCCCTCCCTACAGCTTCGCTTACTTCTTGGGACGATGTAAGAGAAACTTTTCTGGATTATTTCTTCACAAAGGCTAGGACAACTCAATTGAAAATCCATATTTCTAACTTTCAACACCGAGAAGATGAGACCTTTTGTGATGCTTGTGAACGATTTAAGGAATACAAGAGAGATTGTCCACATCATGGATTTAGTGATAAGCAGATTTTGACCATCCTTTATGGAGGTGTGAGTTGGGAATACAAGAGACTTCTAAATGCTGCAAGTAATTGCAATTTCATGACCAACACTAGGGAAAAGGCCTTTGCATTGATCGATAATCTAGCTGCAAGTTCCAGCAATTTGTGCTCCAAAGAAAATCCTTTTGGGAAGCAAAGTCTAGTGAGTTTAAATCAGAGGTCAACTACGGTATTAGAAAGGACTTATGTGCCTATGCCTCCATAGCCTATCCCGCCCAAGAAGTGTCGAAAAGATTTGGAAGTAGTAAAATGTAGGGAGATGCTTGCTGATTTGTCTGTGAGGTTGCCATTTGTTGATGCTTTGTAGATGATACCATCTCTTAAGAACTATGTCAAGGGCTTGGTCACTAACAAATTTACTGGAGAGCAAAAGGTTATGATGATTACCCAAGACTATAGTGCAATGCTTCAGAACAAGCTGTCGAAGAAGGAAGAAGATCCTGGGAGATTTGTGCTATCAATTCAGATAGGTTCATTGGTCTTCACTCGGTCTCTTTGTGACCTTGGTTGAGAGTGAATTTAATGCCATATTCAGGTTCCTTGTGCCTAGGATTTATAGATTTCAAGAAGACTAAGATTACTCTGATTTTTGCAAATCGTTCGGTGAGACTCTTGGAGGGTATTTTTGAGGATCTATTGTACCGACGGATTTTACCGACATTAAGATAAGGAATGCTATTGTACCTATGGATTTTGTAGTTCTGAAACTCGATGATGAACCTAAAAACCCTCTGATATTGGGGAGACCTTTCCTGAGAACTGCTGGCCAATGATCAATGTGAAAAATGAAAGGATTGATCTTCATTTGGGCGACATGGTGATGCGCTTTGAGATGGATAAGATGCTCAAGAAAACAATGCTGAATGGAATGACTTTCTCAGTGGACACCTCTGAAGAGACAGTAGATGAATTGACCGATGAGATTCTTTCTGATGATCCTTTAGACACAGTTCTTACAAAGGTTGAATCAGAATTCAGATATCTCAGCGAGGAGGCAAGAGGTTATGCTAAGATGTTAGATTATAGAAAGAGAATTGAGCAGATGGTTACCTACATAGCCTTGGATGTGCCGAAGCCATCAGTTTCACCATCTGTGGACAACCCGTGGAGTGAGCTCAAAGCTCCAAATATTGAACTCAAAACATTTCCAACAGGTCTAAGGTACGCATTTCTAGGTCCAAACTTGACTTATCCAGTAATTATCAATGCTAAGTTGAATAATGTAGAAACCACTCTGCTTTTGTGTGAGCTTCCAAAGTATCGTAAGACCATAGGTTATTCACTAGATGATATTACTAGAATCTCTCTCGATCTTTGTATGCATAGAATACATCTTATTGATGAGTCTAAAACATCCATAGAGAACCAGAGACGATTGAACCCTAACCTTAAGGATGTTATTAAGAAAGAGATCATGAAACTATTAGAAGCAAGAATCATATTTTCTATATCTGATAGTAATTGGGTTAGTCCCATACATGTTGTTCCTAAGAAGGGAGGTGTGAGTGTATTAAAGAACGAGAATAATGAGTTGATACATACTAGGACAATTATCGGACATAGGACGTGTATCGGTTTCATAAATTTGAATTCTTCTACTAGAAAGGACCATTTCCCTATGCCGTTTATGGATCAAATGCTTGAGAGATTAGCTAACCATTCTTACTATTGTTTCTTAGATGGTTATTCAGGTTTCTTTCAGATTCCTATCCATCCGGATGATCAAGAGAAGACAACCTTTACATGTTCGTATGACACATTTACTTATCGCAGAATGCCATTTGGATAATGTATAATGCCCCAACCACCTTCCAGCGATGCATGGTGTCCATCTTCACTGATATGATCGAAGAGATCATGGAAGTATTTATGGATGATTTTTCGATATATGGATCCTCTTTTGCTGGTTGTCTTTTTAAACTTTTCAAGGTACTCCAACGATGAGAAGAGAAGCATCTTGTGCTAAATTGGGAGAAATGCTACTTCATGGTTAGAGATGGGATAGTTCTAGGTCACAAGATATCTGGGAACGGTATAGAGGTCGATAAAGTCAAGATCGAGATCATGAAGAGTTTAAAATTGCCAACCACAGTGAAAGAAGTTAGAAATTTTCTTGGTCATGCAGGTTTCTACATGAGGTATATCAAAGATTTCTCAAAGATAGCTATACCTTTGACACAAATATTGTGTAAAGATGTCAAGTTTGACTTCAAAAAGGAGTGTGAAGAAGCTTTTCTTACCCTGAAGGGAGCTTTAGTTAGCGCACCTATTGTATAACCACCAGATTGAGATTTACCGTTTGAGATTATGTGTGATGCAAGTGATTACGCGGTTGGAGGTGTGCTGGGACAAAAGAAAAAAATAAGAAGTTGCATGTGATTTACTATGCTAGTAGGACCTTTGATGATGCACAAAGGAAGTATGAAACTACCGAAAAAGAGCTGCTAGCTAATGTTTTTGCTTTCGAAAAGTTCAGGTCATATTTGGTTGGCTTGAAAGTAATAGTGCATACAGATCATGCTGCTCTAAAGTACCTTCTCTCTAAGAAGGATGCAGAACCGAGACTTCTTCATTGGGTACTTCTCTTTCCCAGAATTTGATCTTGAGATTCAGGACAAACAAAGTATTGAAAACGGGGTAGCTGACCACTTGTCTAGACTTAGAGTGGATGAAAAGGTCCTTTTTGATGATAGTTTACATGAAGAGCAGGTATATTCCATTCATTCTACTTCAAAACCATCTCGTGCATCTTCACAGCCCTCACGAGTCCCAGCTGAGATCGCGAATTAGCTGCAGATGTTGAATCACCGCAGTTCTACGGTTATAGGAAGAAGTTCCTTCGGGATATCAGGCACTATTTCTGGGATGCTCCTTATCTTTACAAGCAGTGTGCTGATGGAATTTTTTGACGATGTGTTACCGAAGAGGAAATTTCAAGAATTCTGTTTCATTGTCATAGTTCTTCTTATGCGGGTCATTTTGTGATGTTTAAAACGGTCTCAAAGGTTCTTCAAGCAGGTTTCTGGTGGCCAACAATGTTTTGGGATGCTCATACCTTCATCTCCAAGTGTGATTCATGTCAGAGATAAGGAAATATCAGCATGAGAAATGAGATGCCTTAGAACTTTATCCTTGAAGTCGAAGTTTTTGATGTGTGGGGGATCATTTTTATGGTACCATTTCCAACCTTGTTTGGGAATAAGTACATACTTGTGGCTGTTGACTACGTTTCTAAGTGGGTAGAGGTGCTGGCCAACCCAACTAACGATGCTAAGGTAGTGCTGAAGATGTTTAAGCATGTTATCTTTCCGAGGTTTGGCGTCCCACATATAATAATTAGTTATTGTGGCTCTCACTTTATCAACAAAAATTTCAATGGTCTTCTGAAAAATATGGAGTTTATCACAAGGTTGCTACACCATATCACCCTCAGATGAGCGATCAGGTTGAGGTTTCTAACAGAGAAATCAATAGCATACTTCAAAAGACAGTTGGTGCAACAAGAAAAGACTGGTCTACCAAGCTGGATGAAACTCTTTGGGCATACAGAACAACTTACAAGACTCCATTAGGTACAACCACATTTCACCTAGTCTATGGATAGTCATGTCATCTTCCTGTAGAGCTCGAGTATAAGGCAAATTGGGCCATCAAACTACTGAACTTCAACATCAAATCAGCCTCTGAACGACGAACCATGCAGCTACATGAACTCGAAGAGAGTCAACACTTGTCCTATGACAACTCCAGAATCTATAAGGAACGAAAAAAGGCAGCACATGATAAACATATTCTTCATAGAAGTTTTGCTGCTAATGATCAAGTTCTTTTATTTAATTCTCGTTTGAAACTTTTTCCTAGAAAGTTTAGGTCACGATGGTCAGGCCATTTCTCTATCAAGGAAGTATGCCTTTATGGAGTTGTAGTGTTTCTGGACACTAAAGGAGGCGAGTTTGTAGTCAATGGACAATGCCTGAAACCATACATTGCTGCAGACATAACCAAGGAGAGCTCAATTCCTTTGGCTAATAGTCCAATCACCTGAGGGCTCTTGAAGTTAAGCTATTGACTCTAAAAAAACGTTGAGTGGGAGGTAACCTACTATTAGGTAATTTTTGTTTTCATCAACTTTCAGTTGAGTTTGACTTTTTTTTTTGGTTTGTTTTTGTTTTTGGTGAGGAAGTGATCAGGACAAAGTGATCGATTGATCCAGGCTAGAATCTATCGATCGTTGAGGATGAAAGAGTAAGCATACGACCAGACAATTGATCAGACTATGCCAGATCGATCGATTGTCGATTCATAAGACCAAGCGACCAACCTTATAATCAACCACCACAAGAGTGATCGATCGATCATCAATTTGATGGAGTTTGCACAGGACCTCACGATGGATCTCTAGAAGGCCGATCAATCGATCATGGTGTCCAAGAATCATGAGCATAATCTAGTGATCGACTAGTAGATCAATGTGAGGATACTCTAAAACTCGACTATACCGAATCAATCGATCACTACAAGGATCGATCAATCATTTGATCAAGGTTTATCAGTTTCTTTTTCCTCTTGTTTTCCATAATTCTTTTCTTTTCGCAAGAGTAGTGCTTCTTTCCTTCTTTTTCTCACACCAAGACGGTGTGAAGTAAGTATGGGGGAGGACACTTGCTATGACTAACACATTTTCTTTCTTTTTGTTTTGCTTTTAAGTCATTTTTGAGTCATTTACGTTTTGGTGAGCTAACATCGATTGCATGAACTATGATTTTCGAGGACTATTGCATTGTCATGAACTAAGTACCATCATTTGTGTTTGTCAGTTATGGATTGACTATTGGAAAACCAAGAGGATAAATACCATCTCAATACCACCCATATCTATATCAGTATTCGAAGGACCTCATGCTGGCTTCACCCTAACTAACTTAATCTTCTTGTCAAGGGAGCTGATATACTTGAGATCGAGTCCTCTTCTCAGTGCAATGATAGATTTTTTTTGTGAGTATGGTTTCCCCTCTCTTCATCATTTCAAAGTATTTGTGCTGAATGTATTATCTCTGAAGTAACTATAAAACAAAGCTGGATGCAATGTTAGTAGGCTAAGGAAAAAGATCTCCTATGACGCTACTCTTGCTTCCATTCTTTGAGTTACTAAAGAATCAACCAATAAAAAAATACAATGATACCCTAAAAAAGTAGGGAAAAATTAGTTGGACAACCAATAAAAAAAATACAATGATACCCTAGGTAAGTAGGTAAAGATTGGTTGCACAACTGATAGAAAATAAAATAAAATGGTGCCCTAGAAAAGTAGGGAAGAATCGGCTGCAAAATGATGAAATGAGAGGAAATGAACCATATAGAAGGTAGTCTTGAGATTATGAGAGAAACTCATATGTCATTTGATCGATGTTCCCTTGGTGAGACCACACTTAGACGCTTTAGGAAGTCGGTATGGTGAATTCGGATCACATATTTGGAACGTGGAGTTTACTGGGATAGCTGTTAACTCTGGGGAAAGTATAATGTGGTCTTGATTCTGTGAGATAAATATCATGTGGTCTACTATAGAAATGATATACAATGCTTTGATTGCAAATAAGTTCTTTTTAGTAGAATCTTCCTATTAGTCTTTTCTCTCTTTGCTTGAGGATAAGCAAGAAGCTAAGTCTAGAAAAATTGATATACCTAGTTTTTATCGTTTTCAACCTCACTAACTCACATGTTTGCAGACCTTTCGTTATTGTTTTAGAATCATTGTAGGTATAAAATAAGGATAATTTGGATATTGCACTTGAAGCATGCATTGGAGCTTAATTTAAAAGGGATTCTAGCAGGAGCATATTGATCGATAGATCTTCATTATGATCGATCGATCCACTTCCCCAACTTGAGTTGCGCATGAGCTGCTGATTGACCACACAATTTTGGATGGATCGATCAACCTCCCAATTTTTTTTGTGCTCGACCTGAAGATTGACTTGACATTCTCATAATCGACCGATTGAACGATGATCGATTAATCAGCACCTTTGATCTATCGATTCTCGATGCTGTGAAGCCTAAATCAAATTCTTTTTATTTTTGTACTAACGCGTTTTAGACTATATGAATTAGGTTTTAAATTTTGACACACACACCAAAGAGGAGAGACTCGTTTTGAGACTTTTGTATGCTAGAGAAGAAGATTTCTAACCTCTGCAACTTTGGAGAAGAATTCTAAAACCTCTTTTGAATGCAATTACAATTCTATTATGATTTCTAAGATGTCTGTCGTTTCCTTTTCTTCAATTATGTCTGAGTAGATCCAAATCAAGTTTTGGGTTTTCTAGGGTTGTAGGGAATTGATGAATTAGGAACAGACAAGTTTGCTTGATGTATTTTCTATCTAATGATAATCTCAATGCCTAGATTAGAGTAGCTAACTAGTCTATGATCTTAGATTACCTAATTATCCAAAAACTTACTCCCTCTGTTTCTTTTTATAAGTTGTTTTGCTTGAATGCACATCTATTAAGAAAATTTTTGATTTTTGTTTTCTCAATAAAAAGTTCATCATTTTATCTCAACATTTAATTAAAAAAAAAGAAAAGAAAAATATTTTTAAAATAAAAAATTAGTTTAATTTAACTTTTAACTTATTTTTTGTCTTGGTTTTGTAAAAAAACTTATATTTTGAAACAAAAAAACATTCTAAACAACTTATATTATGAAACGGAGGGAGTATTAGGAATCAGACCCTCACTCGATGAGCAATCATTCCTTAGCCGCGAAAGTTGATACTAGGGTTGATTGTGAACTTATCAGAAATTGTCAGTAATGCATATCTAGGTCTCTTGTGCCAATGACAGTTATGATTTCTAGGTTGCTAGATGTAGTAGTTGATACCTCGACAATGGATTGTCTATACCTTTATGTCTGAGTCGAGTTTGTTACTTGATTGTTCCTGAATAGTTTCCTGATTGGATTCCCTGATTTTCCTATGAATTTCCATGAACTTGATGTTTTAATTTATTAAGTTTACATCGTTTATTTCTTAAGTTGTTTAATTGCATTCACCACCATTACTTCATATTGACTTAGTGTTAGTTCGATCATAAATCGATAGTGTGACAATTTTGTCTTTATTGATTCGATCCCTAGAATACTAGTTCGTTTTGCTGTGCACTTGGAGTAGGATAATATAGTGAAAACTTTGTGTATCATTGAATTTGTTTTTTATTTTAGAATGTGATATAACTACAAATGATATAAGTAACATTAAAGAAAAATGTAAGTAAGAAAATGATATGTTAACAAAACTTCTTTAGTCTTTGTAAAAATAAATATTTTTCCAACAAATATTGCATTTCTTCCCTGGAAGATTTGTCTCTCATTATGATTCTCTCCTATATCGTCTAGTTTGGTTCAATTTGTATTATTTATATGAAATTTAAGTTAGCAAGTTTGGATCTAATGTACTCTGTTTCTTCCTCTTTTAATGTAAATGAAAATTCCAATTAAATTAAAATATATATGTAAAACGTTAATATACACGTTCAAGATATGATATGATACTAGAATGTATTTTTCGACAGAAAATAATAAATTATTAGTAAATTATTTTTAGTAACTTTTAGTCAATCAATAAATAAAAGGTTTGATGAAAAAAACTTTTTATTTTGCTATTCTTTTGTTATTTTACCTTGTGAATAAAATTTTTAAAATTCCATGAAATCAAAAGTAATAAATATTCACATATATTTGTTTTAGAAAAATATAAATATAAAACAAATTGAAATATATTATTGTGAAAAATTTGTTTTGATATATTATTCAACATAATTCTGAGAAGTTAATAATGATTTCAATAGATTATATTGAATATAATTTTTAAACTAATATAATTGACTCCATCTTATCAATCGATTGATAAAACTTTATCTCCAATACTCAAAAGGCTGCTTATCTGTTGGTACCAGTCCCAAAATTCTTAAAAGGCCTAATAATGATGAATTAGAGAAGATGGACCGAGCAAATGACTAGGCGAGCCTCATAACATCTTTGGGGCCGAACACACGAAGCCCAGAAGAGCATAGCCGACTAAGCGAGCAACCAACCTTCACCATGCTCGCCGGAAATCAAAGAGAACATCTTGGAAAATCTCGAAAGGATATTCCCCGAAAACCTAGGTCCAAAAGCCTATAAATAATAGTCCATAACCTCGAAAAGGGATATAGAAAAATAGAGAGAGAAAACCCTAGACTAGAACTTTGGAGTAACAACAAAAGATTTGTTCGACCTCCACTTGTAACCTATTTTCGCTTAATAAAAGTATTCGGTTCAATGTTCCATGATTTCCTAACGAGTGTTGAGTTTCAGCATCAACATTTTGGCACCCACCGTGGGGCCCGAATCTATTTAACCGCAAAGTAAATCGACAAACAGCGAAAATGGATCGGTCGAAATCAGAATGACGTAACAACGACATCAAACGCAGGCCGAAGGGGACAACCGCCAAATACCGCAAACACACGAGGACAAAACCTAATCGACTTGCGGCAAATGATGGCAGATCTGGTGGAACAGAGTAATCGACAAACGGATCAAATCCTTGAGAGGCTTAACGCCCAGGATCAACGATTCAATCAGCTCCAGGCCCAGCTCCCCCGGCAAAACAATCAGCAACCTGCTGATCCACCGGCAAACCCGGTGGGAACTAGCCAAAACGAACGACAACATGAAAGCACCAGGCACCAAATAGCCGACAAAAAGGCGCAGGAAAGCGACTCGCCAAACAGCCAACCAATACGAGGAGTCCCAGGGAAATGGCATAGCCAAAGAACTGGAAGAAATGCGCGCCCTCCTCGCCGCTCAGCGAGCAGAGCACGCGCAAATGAGGTCTCAAATTCACCGGGCGACGACTTCGGCCCCCGATATCCATAGAGTGGTGGAATCGACGAGACAATCCCCTTTCACCTGGCGGATTCTAACCGCCACAATTAAGGATATAGGAAACATCAAGTTTCTCTCCTATTCAGGAGATTCTGATCCGGTGGCCCACCTAAGGATATTCCGATTCACTACGGTAAAAGCACATTA
>OVBA01001590.1:0-42123 GCA_900406435.1 Lepidium aucheri | reverse complement strand
TTTTCAGTTTTTTTTTTTTTTTCATTTTCAGTTTTTTTTTGAATGGCATTTGTGACTTTTCCTACACCTTTTTTTTGTCCACCTTTTTGGAGACTATTTGAGTTATTTAGGTATAATTGTAGACTATTTGAGTAATTACTTCTTTGATAAATGATACAAATTGTTGTTACATTTTGGACAATATGTATTTGGCATTATGCAAATGTTACTTTCAAAATAAAATTTGCAATCTATATTTATTTATCTTCACATTAAGAATTTTTTTTGTTTACAACTTTCATATTAAGAATGTTAACTATATATTATTACATAATTTCTGAAATAATTATTTAAATAAAATCATACTTACTACTAGTTTTTATCTAATATGGAATGACTAATTATTTTTGTCAACCACTATCTAATACGCTAACGGTTTGAAGACAAACTATTTTTGACTTCAAACAGTTTTTGTTCTCAACCATTTATTCCTTTCTAAAATATGGTCACAAATCAGATTCTACTATCTGTATGGATAGGTAGCAACAAATAGTAAAAAAAAATCAAATAGTTGTAGCCCTATTTGGAGGAACAATGTGATAATTTGTAGCAATTGAATAGCTATATGGAAAATTAATAAGCACTGGCTACCTATAGAGATTATTTGTAGGTAAAAAGCAGACATTTTATACATAATGGATGAATAGAACACATGCACAACTGAATGAAACACCAAAAGCAAACATTTTATATAAATGAACTCATTCATACAATGATTGAGCGTCAGCGATATTTACTATGCTGGTGCACATTTATTAAAGGCAGAAATCAAACCACACATATAGATATTGATCATACGTAGCACACATGGGTACCAATACGAGATAATACACCTCTCATATCTGGTATATATTGTGTCCAGACGAGATCGATACTTAACAAGGTCCGTAGCAGTGACAGTGCGTCTCGACCTTGCCGTTTTCCTCTTCCTCTTCACATAACCCAAACCAATCTTTGTTTTGCACCTTGCAAGCAAGGTCACACACTTTGCCGCCGTCAACTCCAACACACACACCTTCCACATCAGCTTCTCCTTTAAAGCATGTTTGGGCTTCCGCCTTTAGGAATCCTGTTTAAACCATTTTTAAATCTTTAGCTATCCAAATCGATTTTGATAACTTAGTTACGAATGAGGAAGTAAATAGAACTTTAAATTACCGTTAGAAGAAACCAACAACACGATCAACAAGAGAGCAGATATGTTAATGATCAGCTTTGCCATTTTTCTTTGCTTTTGCTTTGTGTTTGCTTCTTCTTTCAATAGAGTAGAGATTGTTAAGCTTGTGGCTAACTATTTGAATGCATAGGGTCATTTATAGGACAAACTCCTTGACTTTTGTTTTACTTTTTTACTAATTTTTGAAAGAGTCTTCTATTAAGGAGGAGATCATAATTTATTAGTTTCGTAAGATACAGTTACATTGGTTAATCCAGTGTGAAATCATAATGTCGCCATAATTTTATTCTTTCAAAAAAGTGATTTGCACGTTGACAAAAAATGAGTGCTCGGTCAATCCCAATCTCTCTTATGTTGCTTCCAGATTGTACTAGTTTATATTGCAGCATATTATTATGTTAATGTCATATATTATTTTCGCCATAGTAAAATCAAGGCATATGGATAAAATATATTTATAAAACTATTGAAGTTGTTTAATATTTTTGAAACATTCTTACAGGTTAAAATGCCAAACGCGTTCAACATAACGAAATGAGCACATATGTTGTGACATTGTATGTTTTGACATCTTGTTGTTGGATCGTTTACTTTAATTTGGGTCAGAAACTTTGAGCTTCGAATCAATTGTTTTTTGGCCCATTGAAAAGTAAAGGGAAATCCACGACTCAATTGTTTAAGGTCGGTGAATGATATAAAACAGAATTAACGATGAAAGAAGATAGTGAGAATCTGAATTTTCATAAGAGAAAAATTTCGAGAGATTGTTTGATGTTCATTGTTCACAAATGAACTGATCATTCACGAGAACAAGCTTTTGTAGATAAATTAATGTCAAAAACACTTGATTTGTTTAGGATTTCTAGGATTCGTGATGAATTTTGAATTAAAGGTTTAAAGTTAAGGATTTTCAGATTAGGTACATTACGATTGTAGTCAAGTTGTAATCTGCTTGTAATTAGGTATATTCTTTGATTAATAATCGTGTCTATTTTTTGGTTAGTTAGATTGTAATGGGCTGTATTTAATTTATTTAGTTATTGTATCTATTTTTTAGTTAGTTAGTTCTTTTTTTAATTTATTAAAATTATTTTGAATTTTGTGTTAATTATTTTGGTTTTTCTTTTTAAAAACTATTTTGATTTAGTTATTCATATATATATATATATATTCTAAATTTTTAAATTTCTTCTTTGATTTTTTTTTGATTTTTTTTTAAATTTTTATTTTTTATTTCGGCCGCACACGTGGCGCTTTAATCGGCCGTACATGTATCGCCTAACATTGGAATAACAAAGGTTTAATCGTTGACTAACGGTGTTAATGGTCAATGTAGAAATTGGCCACAACTAGAAAATTCATCTAGGTTTTTGAAATTTTTAAGTACCAAATTAAGATTTAAGACGAGTTCAAAAGTTCATTCAAAAATCGGCACTGTGGTAAAAGCTCATTAAGAAATAAGCCATTTTTCTGTCTGGAGTACGTTCTGTTTGAAGATACATCTTCCTTAACGGTTGTTATTGCATCAATTTCTGAACATTCCGATTCATCCAAAACCAAGATAGAAGGAACCTTCGTGGAACACAATAGAACTTGGAGAGGGCACAAAATCAAACACTTATTGGAGAAGTTGTTCGAGATCTATGTCAACTTTGAGTCTGCAAGAGAAATTTGGGATAATCTGAAGAAGAAGTATGGGTCGAAAGATCAAGGAAAGAAGCAATGTGTGACATGTGGTTGGACTTCTTTCATGATGAACATGTGCTTGAACAACTTCATGATTATGAAGATATAGTTTCAAGAATCTAATCACAAGGAAATCCCATAGATGATCAGTTGGCTCCTCTTGTCTTAATCGATAAATTTCCTTCATCTTGGAGTAGTTACAGGTCCTAGTTGAAGCATGATATAAAGAAAATGACTCTAGACGAGTTAATCTCGTACATTCTGATTGAAGATGCCAATCGAGCTTACATAGGTAATGTCTTTGACTCTCAAAACTCAAGATATGATGCAAACCTTGTAGAAAGTCAATCTGGAGGGTCAAAGGGAAAAGGAAAAGGAAACAAGAAGAAGGATAAGAACTCGATTAATCAAACTGTGGAGATTAAAAAGAAAGGGAAATGTTGGAATTGTGATAAGCATGTCCATAAGAAGTTCGAGTGCAAGCTGCCAGTTTAACAAAGGGAAAAGGAGTCTGCAAAGGCACACTTAACAGAAGATGTAGTACTAGTCACTGAAGTTAATGCAACAACCGACTCTGTAGACTGGATAGTTGACTCTGGTTTAACAAGACACATTTGCAACGAGAAGAGTCTATTCAAAAAGCTTGAAGACATGACTGAAAACAAAGTATTCTTGGGAGATGCTAGTCTTGTGAAAATTGTTGGGATTGGTGAAGTCAATATAAATCTATCTTTAGGGAGAACTCTGACTCTGATTAAAGTTCTTTATGTACCAACTATGCGCACGAATTTAATATCTAGTGCCTTGTTAATGAATGATGGGGATAAACAAACAATAGAATCTGGAAAATTGGTTTTAACTAAGGGTGGGAACTACATAGGAAAGACTTATTGTAATAGGAATTTGTTTGTACTAGAAACGGTTAATGAAATGAAGAAAGATGATTCTGCTTACTTTGTTTGTGATCTCGAGACTTGGCAAGGTAGATTGGGTCACTTGAATACAAAATCAATTAAAATATTAAAACAAGCTGAGTTAATTACTGAGAACATAAGATATTCATTTCATGAATTGAAGTATGTGTAGCAGCAAATCATTGAAGAAAACCGCTTTCTGACAAAGTAATCTGATCCACTAATCTACTTGATCTAATTCATTCAGATTTAGCAGACATCAAGAGTACTATCAGCAGAGGGGGTAAACGGTATTATGTGACATTTATAGATGATCATTCAATGTACACTCTTCTTTATAAATCAGAAGTAGAAAATCAGTTATATAGAAAGATAAAGAAAATTAGATCTCATAGAGGTGGTGAGTATGAATGTGTCTATGAATTTGTTCTCTGAAAAGGAAGGTATTATTCATGAGATCATTGCACCTTACACACCCCCAAAAAATGGGATTTCTGAAAGAAAGAATAGGAGCATTAAAAATTTGATGAATGCAANGAGGGGTTGGGGGGGGGGGGGGATGCTGTACTATCAGCTTGTTTTATTTTAAATCATGTTCCTCACAAAGGTTTAGACACCACACCATATGAGCTATGGAAGGATCATATGCATAGTATGTCTTATCATGGAGTATGGGAATGTCTAGTTAAGGTCGGATAACCTAGTTTTAAACGATCAACTATTGGACCCAAAATTGTTGATCAGTCTTCATTGGATACGCCTCCAATAGTGTAACTTATAGGTGTTTAACCTTTGATATGGAAAGCAAAATACTGGATCATGTTATAGAATCTAGGGATGTGGAATTCTTCAAACATATTTTTCCTTTTAGGAAAACGGGTGAAGGACCAACACATGTGAAAATCTGTAGATAAAGAGACTAGTTTAGGAACGGTAAACTAGTCTCTGGAACAAGGTCACAAAAAACGGCATCTGATTCAAATGACACAAAGATTAGAAGAAGCAAGAGATGCAGAACAACATCCAACTTCGGACGAGACTTCATTACAAGTTTCTTGGTTAATGATAATGAAATAACTGAAGAGTTTGTATTCACATTCTTAAAAGAAGAAGACCCAACATCGTTTTCTAAAGCTATGAAGTCAATGGATGCTATGTTTTGGAAAAAAGCAGTCAATAGTGAATATGAATCAATCATAGCTAATCACACTTAGAAAATAGTGGATCTTCCTCGAGGATGTAAAACAATCAAGTATAACTAGATTTTGAAAATGAAATTCAAAGTAGATGATACTATTGATAAATTTAAAGCAAGGTTAGTAGCACAAGGTTTTTCACAAAAAATAAGGGATCAATTTCTTTGATACTTACTCATATGTGACTAAGTTGGCTTATATTAGAATGTTACTAGATGTAGCTTCCTCATATAACTTGATTGTTCATCAAATGGACATCAAGACGGTATTTCAAAATGGGGATATAAAAGAGGAAATAGACATGCTCCAACCAGAAGAGTTCGTAGTATAAGGACAGGAGAATAAGGTGTGTAAACTAAAGAAACCGTTATATGGACTGAAACAAGCTCCTAATCAATGGTTTGAGAAATTCAGCTCAACATTGAAAGAGTTTGGTTTCATTGCAAATAATGGTGACACATGCATCATTAGCAAAGGTAATACTTCAACCGATGTAATCATTTGCCTTTACGTAGAAGATATGATGATACTAGGAACGTCTCCTGAAATAGTAGAAGAAACCAAATCATTCTTGTGTTCCAAATATAGCATGAAGGATATGAAAGAGATTGATGTTATTCTAGGAATAAAAGTACCAAAAATAGACTCGGGTTTTCTCTTTGTCAATCTCATTACATTGAGAAAATACTGAAAAGATTTGGATATTGGGAAAAACCTTCAACTAGATCTCCTTATGATCCTCCTTCACATCTGTATAAGAACTAGCTAACAAGAACTATGGTAATAGTGTAAGACAGAGTGAGTATGCAAATATTATGGGTAGTGTGATGTATTTGATGAACTATACAAGACCGAATATAGCATATTCAGTCAGTAAATTGTGCAAGTATACTCAAAATCCCAGCAGTAAACATTGGACAGCCATAGATAGATTGATGAGGTATCTAAAAGAGACAATGAATTAAAGTTTGAATTATAAAGGTTCAACAAGTGTTCTAGAAGCTTTATGTGATGCTAACTGGATCAATGATCATGATGATGTAAACTCGACAAGTGGACATGTATAGCAAGGTCGACGATGGAATTAGAACTCATAGCACTAGAACTAGCTAATTAAGAAGCAGAGTGGCTTAGAAGTGTTCTTAGTGACTTACTTATGTTTGGAAGAGTTTTCCATCGATCTCAATGAGATGTGACTCTCAATCAGTTATTGCAATTGCAATGAACAAGCTGTATAATGGGAAGAAAAGGCATATCCGTATGAGACATAAGGTTCAAGAGGCCTAATAGAAGGTGGAGTCTTACCGCTGGAATATGTTAGAACTAAAAGGAACTAAACAGATCCTCTAACCAAGACACTGTGTGGACAAAAAGTTATGAACACAACAAAAGAAATGGAGCTAAGGTCGATTTAAGCTGTAAACTTACTAGGGATTCTTAACATTTCAATTTGCTTAAGTAAAAAGTTGGTTCAAAAGGTCAAATGAAAAATAAGTCTATTGAACTTGAAAAATCGGAAAGAAAAAAAAAATTGTCTAAAAACAACAACTTGCAGAAGCTTGAACTTGAAAATGAATTGATTATTCATGAAAACTAGATTCTGTAGAAAAGTAAATGTACATTGATGCAATAAGTGAAAAAGTTCATAAAGTGTATGTACTTTATTATGTATTGATGAAATTTTATGAAGTTTTATATTACAGATAAACGGAGCATTTGTATAATTAAGTATGAGAATTACATAAGCAGTTGATTCAAGTTACAATGACATCAACTATAGCATTTTCAGATTTAAGAAAACAATGAGGGAATTTTACTTAAATTTGGGTAAGAAATTTTGGGCTTCGAATCAATTGTTTTAGGCCTATTGAAAAGTAAAGAAAAATCCATGTCTCAGTTGTTTAGCGTCGGTGAATAATATAAAACAGAATTAACGATGAGAAGAAGATAGTGAGAATCTGATTCTCCGTAAGAGAACAATTTCGAGAGATTGTTTGATGTTCTTTGTTCACAGATGAACTAAACTTACTATAACAACAATCCAAGGGTTTCCATGAATCCTGGAGTTTCGCCACACATGATAGAGGGAACCCTGGAAAACAAGACGAGCAAGGATTCTGTCCATATAGTTGAAGTAAGAACCTGAGAGGGAAGAGACAATCGCAGACCATCAGAAGATAAAGTATTGCCATAAAGCCTGCTACAAAGGGTTAACCAAACTGAGAAACTAAAAGAGCAAGCAAAGAACAAATGCTCTCTAGATTCATCAACATCACCACAAAATACACAACATTGGTTCAGACCCCAGGTTTGCATTCTAGATCCAGTAGAGAGTATATTCTTCATAGCCAGCCAGGTGATGAATGAATGTCTAGGAATGCTTTGTGAGAACCAAACAAGGCGAGACCAAGATACACGAGTACCATGACGACGGATCAGATTCCAAGTTGAGTATGAAGAAAAGGAGTGACGATATGAGTCACTAGAATGCTTCCAAGGATAACAATCATGTCCAGAATCTGGGATTGGAACCTGAGAACGAGATAGAATGTCCAAAACATGAGAAAACCAACGATGGACAGAGAGATTTTTCCAAGATGTATCCTCAAAAGCAGCAGCCACAGTAATGAACCGATGCACACCAAAGCAACGAATACCGCTATCACCAACTAATTCAATAAGCTTTCCTATTCAACACCAATTATCAAACCAGAAGTGTGATTGTAAACTCGAGTGTATATCAACTTTCAAAAATTGATAAACCTCAGATCTTCGCTTCAATAATTTCTTCTAGACCCAAGAACCTCTTGAACCAACCTTAATATCCCAAAACGAAGCAGAACAAAGAAGATACTTCTCAATCCAATTTACCCAAAGAAAATTATGAGAAAATAGGATACGCCAGATCAAATGATAGGAGAAAACACGAGATATATCCTTTAAAGATCTTATGCCAAGACCCCCTTATTCACGAGGCAAACAAAGATCAGCCCAAGCAAACCTTAGCCTTGGAAGTGCTATTAGGAGAGCCAGACCATAAAAATGCAGCACACAAACGATCAATATCTTTGAGACATTTAGAAGAAAACTGAAAAGAGGCACACCAAAAGTTAACAACACTATGAATTACCGAGCAGATTAATTACAATCTTCCAACATAGGATAAGGATTTGGAAGCCCAAGATGTTAAACGGGATCTGATCTTAGAAATAAGAGGAGCATAATCTGAAGATGTCATGGATCTTGTAGTAAGAGGGAGACCCAAATAACGAATGGGAAGAGAACCCATAGGAATGCCAAAAGAGCTAATAGTGGAGAGTATCCATGTTGATGCGCAATCTAGAAGCATTACCAAACTGCTCCAAAACAGAGAGAACCCCTTGAATAGAATAAGCTGAACCATCAATGAAGATTAGAATATCATCAGCAAAGCTTAAATGTGTAAGCTTGACCTCCTTGCAAAATGGATGATAAGAGAAAACAGCAGATTCTGCACTCTGATTTAAAAGCTTGGAAAGATTATTGTTGATGATGACATAGATGTAAGGAGACAAAGAACAACGTTGACGAATACCACGAGCACTTGAAAAGAAACCCTCTAAGTCACCATTAATAGAGACTGAAAACGAAGTAGTGGAAATACACAAGTAAATCCAACGGATGAATAGGTCAGTAAGATTCATGGCTGCAAGAACATCAACAATGAAAGACCAGTTAATAGTATCAAAAGCTTTCGCTATGTCAAATTTAATTGCACAACGAGAGGAGATAGAGGATTTGTGATAATCCTTGACCAGTTCCGTGGCCAATAAAACATTCTCTATCAAGAGGCGATCTTTTAATAAAAGCGCTTTGGTTAAGAGAGATAGCATCAGACAGAATCTTCTTAAGTCGATTGGCTAAAATTTTCGAAATGACCTTATAGATGAGGTTGCAACAGGCTATAGGTCGATATTGCTTCATAGAGATGGCATCATCATGTTTAGGAACCAGAGAAATAGCAGTGGCACTAATAGCTTTTGGCAAAAAACAGAAGGAGAAGAAAGACTCCACAATAACAACAAAATCGTGACCCACAATGCACCAAGCAGCTTTATAAAACTCAACGGGAAACCCATCAGGATCTGGGGCCTTATTAGAAGGCATAGAAAATACAGCAGCAGTGATCTCTTCAATACTTATATGAGCAACCAAAGTAGAAGCCATGTCAGGAGGACAAGCATAGTCAATAAAAGAAGACAAATCCAGAGGCAAAATAGGAGGATTTTGCTGAAGAAAAGTGGAGAAATGACTTACAGCTTCTTGCTTAATTTCTGATAAATCTGTGAAATGTCACCAGAAGAAGATTTGATTCGACGAATGGCATTACCACCATTTTGGGACTGAGTTACACGATGAAAGAAAGTTGTGTTTTGATCTCCCTCTTTGAGCCACTTGATGCGAGATTTCTGTTTAAAAAACTGCTCTTCAATATATGATAACTGTTGCCAGCGAGAAGATGCATCAACAACCGCAGAGAAAGAACCATTGGATGGATTTAGTAAAGCCTGCTCCTGAGCCGAGCATAACTCCAAATAAACAGACTTGGCTCGAAGAGGAATATTTCCAAACTGAGTTTTATTCAATGACCGGAGAATTGGTTTCAGCAACTTCAGTTTCTTATGAAAAATATGAATAGCAGAACGAGAATGGAACAAAGGAGCAGAAGAAGACCAGGATTCAACAACAAGAGGAAGAAATTGCTGATGTGTAATCAGGAAGTTGAAAAAGTGAAAAGGTTTTGGAGTACTCGATACAGGGGAGGAAAGCTTGATCAAACAACGTGAATGATCAGATATGCCATTTGCTTCAAAGCAAGCATATGAATGAGGAAGCGTAGAAATCCATGAAGAGTTGATCAAAGCCATATCAAACTTCTTTGCCACATGGTCAAGAGTCCTTTTATTGCTCCACGTATAAAGTGGTCCAACATATGATAAATTTGTGAGATCAGTCCCAAAAATAGTCTTGAAAAACCCGCATCCCAGCATCATAAGAGGTAAGAGGATTCGAGTGCTCCAACGGAGATAGAATCTCATTATAATCACCAATTAAAATCCATGGCAGACAAAGATGAGAATTGGTAACACTGAAAGCTGACAAAGCATTCCATAAAGCCTGCCTATCACCAGCAAAATTCGAAGCATATATAAGAGTACAAATGAATTAGAGACCAGTTGCAACAACGGTAACAACACAAGGGATGTGTTGGGAGGTTTTATCCAATAGTCTGACTTGGACAGCAGAAGAAAAACAGAATCACATCCTTCCCAATCGGTGAAGATCATAGTTAGTAATAACACTCCAAGAAGGAGTACAAGAGTCAATGACAAACGAACAGCGATACTCAAGAACTCTTGTTTCAAGGAAACAGCCAAATAGAGGGGAAGATTCATTAATCCAACTGCGTATAACAGTATGGTTGCGTGGCTTGTTGAGTACACGCACATTCCAGCTGAAGAATGTATTTATTGCTTCTTAATAGAAGCTTTCTTTGATGTGGAAGAAGCAAGCACAGCAGGAAAATCCAAAGATTTACTAACAGGAATCCGGGAAGACTTCCTAACACCCTTAGCTTTGGAACAAGTCTCTTGCTTAGAATCTTGAAGCATACTGGTCATAGTATCGATTTGGGGAAAGAGCTGAACTGAACAAGTTTGAAACTTGTTAACCTGATCCTCAAAAATCTCACTCTCCTCATGTAAGGAATCCAAAACCTGAAACTAGAGATGCATTAAAAGTAGAATATGAAACATGTATGGAAGGGTTGGAATGAGATAAAGAGGGACGACCTGGTTTTCTGATGGTGGTCCAGTCAAAAAACTTGGAACCATCACCAGATTCCCGTGGAGTAAGCCGAGTCAATTGATCCACACCAGTAGAACTAGAGGTTGCAGCTACTGGAGCAATAACCTCAGATGCAGATACGGTTGACAACATATTAGAAGATGTAATATCTTCAGTTATTCCAAGAGAAGAGGAGATCACAAGCATAACACCCAAAATGGGCTCAGAATGAGATGAAATAGTAGTGGTTGGGATAATAACAGGTCGTGAAGAGGAAGTTGGACCAGCATATGTGCTTTGAAGTACAGACACAGAAGTGTATTCCGAACATTTCTTAGTAATGTGACCCCATTTCTTACATAAGTCACACCTCGGAGGAAGTCACGGGTAAGAGATCCTAATTTGAGCAGCAGGATATAAGCCCTCAGCTCCAGAAATAGACTTAGGAAGCTCATTCTCCAAGTTAACTTCCACTAACACACGAGCCATGTCCAACCGCAAACATTTTTCTTTAGATGGATGTAGTCTTACATGTTCTCCAATATGACTAGCAAGGTAACTAATTCTTTTGAAAGGAAAAGAGATGACCTGGGACATGAATTAAATCAACCCATATAGGCAAAGAAGACAGTTCAGGAGATTTAGAAGAAGTTTCTGGAAACCAGCTTTGCACAATTAGAGGCTTATCACCTATATATCAGAATTGGCGGCGGAGAACACGAGCTCTGATCACATCATCTTCAATACGAAAAAGAACAGCCATAGGTTTGATAAAAGTTGCAGAAATCTTCAAATCCTTTTTTGCATTTTGCCAAATACGGTTAACCGTAGCATGTACAGAACCAATGTGAAGAGCCTCACCAGTGAAATATCCAATTACACAATTGGACCAAAGAGGAGTAGATCTTTGATCACAATATCAAGAATATTAACATTGACAACTCCATTAGAGCACTCAGAGACCAGGCCAAAATCAGTAATAGTAGAAGAAGATATAGGAACAGTCGAAGTCTAAGCAAGAGGCTTATTGAACTTAGACGGAGAGGATGTGACATTCACAGACTCAGGCAGAGAAACAACCGTAACTGAAGGCGATTTAGAAACCAAATCCTGAACAGAAGGAGAACCAACCACTAAAGCAATTGAATCCTGAATCAAAAGCGAGTCAGAACCAGTATGAGAGGAAACCAAATCAAGAGCAACATAAACCAATCTAGGAGGAGAGTGAGTAGGAGAAGATTTTTGCAGAGTAGGAAACTCCACATGTGAAAACAATGGTGGAACCATAGTAGGAGAACCAATAACCGGCCATTCGGCCATGAAGGCCGGCGAAAGAAACCTTAACCAGAAGAATCCGGTGAAATAACAATGAAGCACAAAATCCCAAAACCAAAGAAGCAATCGAGAAATTAGATTGACACGAGCAACATAGAGATCAGATGAGAAAACATCAGGAAAACAGCACAGAACCACCGTGAATCTCCGAGAAAATCACCGTAGAAAGCAAAGAAGCGCGTGCAAATCACGCGTAACCGCCTTTAAATGTATCATAAAAGTAATAATAATGGATAAGTGAATAAATATTGTTTATTGGTTCTTCGTCTTCTTCTCTCTCCTTTTTGATCTGTTTAGCTTGTGTGATTCAACTCGATCCTCGCGTTGTGAAAATTAAGTGCAAGAGAAAAGACTGGAGCGTCTTCAACCTCAGGATCTTGGTAATAAAAGGAAGTTCTAATGCTCAAGTTCAGTAGTTAAAACTACTATGCTGCAATATCTCTGTTTTTCCTTTGTTCTTTGCTTCTTCTCCTCCAGTTTTGCTCATGTTAAGATCCGATTGTTTCCCAACAGTTGTACCATGTTAAACATGTATCAAAAGACTTGACATGTCGCATAACCATAACCTCCGGTTTTACAGTTAGATTTTTTCGGCCAATTGAAATTGACCAGTCTTTCTGAGTACCGGTCCGGTAGAATTCGATCTCATGTTGTATTTTTATCACAGTTGAGGAAAGATACTTCTCTTTTTCTCTCTACTTGCGGGAAACCCTGATACTTTGTAACAACTAGATTTGACTGTATGATTAACTTACCCTGAGTTTTTACAGTCTTGCATATTGCCCTGATGATCTAGTCCACGAAAAAGTTATGAGACCATCAGCATCAGCAAACCTCTCATGGGGTTCTTAAAAAAACAAAACTTTAAAAAAAAAAAGAAAACTGGCTACTCAGGGTTCGCCACGTGACGAACCCGTCTCTTGCAGACTCTAAATCACGAACCTGACTCTTCATTATTTTTTCTTTTTGCCTAGGATATTGAGCCAAGAACCTCTTATAATCCTTCAATGTTGATGCTCTGAGCATCCTTATATTAGAATACGATGCTTAATTATTAGATTCGCACACAAACATACTGTGACCAACTCTAGTGGCATAACACTAAATAATATACTCCAAAGATTGATGACGTTGAGCCACATAATCACTTTCTAGTTCTTCAAGTAAACAGCAGTAAAGAAGATAGTATGGTGTTACCACACATGAAACATGATCAAAGTAACGATTCTATATCTCTTTCCTCGGGACAAAACGACTGACCAACGACCAAAGCAATCATCAGTCTTCCGTCTTTCTGTCTTCAAGACTTCTCTATCTTCCTATTGTTTTTGTCTAGAGTGGGCAACTCGGGTTCCTCATTAATGTCCGCAATCTCCCATTCGATTTCGGCAATTTCGGTTGTGCCCTCGTCTTCAAACTCTCAAAATACTGCAACCATAAACCAACGACCATTATATTTTTTCTTGCAGCCACAAAACACAATGAGATCTAAGCAATGCAAGATTCATAAGTTTTTCTACCTGTTGCTTCCTCTTTCTTTCTAATTCCGCCTGATGAAAAGAAAACAACAGCTAATGGTTACAATCCCTTTCACAAAACAGAATAAGCTTTTATATATAACAAGATGAGTAAAAACCAGTGCATGTTTTAGCTGTGCGTTCTCTTCTTTCAACTGGTTCAGTTCAGCTTCCAATTCCACTGTATATGCCTACCAAAGAAACAACAACAACCCACTTAAACTTAACTGCTACAAGTAACATTCGTATATACAGTCATCAATACTGAAGTTTGTATTATAACCTGCTTTCTTGCTCTAGACCTCGCAGCAGACTCACGGTTCTTGATCATCCTCCTCTGCCTTCTCTCCACTACTTTCTCTACCGGACCATCCGCTACTCTCTTCCTTCCCCTTAGTCCTCCCATATCCACTCCATATTGACCTCCTATGTTATCTACTTGTCCATGTCCTAGCCCATCTGATGACACTGGGCTTAATGGTCCGACCATCCCCATTTGCTGTCCGCCGGCTCCAAACCCACCACCACCTCCATAGCAAACACCTGCATGAACTGGTGCCGCCTGCTGGTACGTTGCTCCTCCTCCTGTTCGTTTACCATAAACCGATGGGTCACCTGGACCTATGGCCTGACCCGGGAATGTAGGATCACCGGCTCCTGGAAACACACCATACAGCTGTTGTTGCGCTGCTGGGGGTACAACAGTAGGACGGTTTTGGTTCGAGTCTGGATTAGATTTAGGATTATCTCTGACCACACCAGCCTTCACCAAGAAATCTTCAAGAGTCATCTCCCCAAAAGTCGGTTGTTTAGCCGCAGTCTGACCACGGTTCTGAGCATTGTTCTGACCATTACTACCACTACTACGTCCATTGCTATCTCCACCACCACCATCACCTTTATGTATCTCAGACCAAACCTCATCAACCGTCTTCCTACAAAGCGGAGCTGGAAGTGTTAAAGATCCTTGCCGTGGAAGACTTGGCTGCTTCATTATTCCTCTCTTATGGTTAGCCCCTTCGTTGGCAGTAGAACTCCCACCATAGACGCCAACACCACTTTCGCCTCCATTACTGTTATTATTGTTGTTGAAACCATTCTGATGACTAGCTGGTACAGTATGTGAAGCTGCTGCAGCTGCAGCTGCTTGCTGATTGTTATTATTTTCCTCAGCGTTCCAAATAGAGACGAGAAACTCATCCATGTTCATCGATCCGAAATTCTTGCCGTTTTCACAAAGAGCGTGTTGGAACTCGTCAAGGGTCAATGAGTAAATCGAAGATTGTCTCCCCAATGAATTAAACGGATGATTCTCACCACCACCACCTCCATTCTGCCTTGCTTGCCCCGTCGACGACTCTACTTCTCTCTCTGACATCATCTCCTTATCTCTAACCACCATCTACAAACCTGCATATACATGACATAAGTATAACCGTTGTGTCTTATAAATCATTAACTCAACGTTTCACTTTGACCAAACATCATATACTTGTCTCTATGCAAACTATTCATGCAGCTAAGGATAAAGAGATTATGTCATAAAATCAGAATCAGAAACATCTACTAATTGACGTAAAATAACATAAAAATAAAAACAATAAAATGGTATTTTAAGTCGGTCCATGTGAAAATAAAGAAGAACGGTCCACATCGTGACAGCGACAAACGATACTATATTTAGCAATAAATAAACAAAAAATTACTCATTTCAATAAAGGTTTCCTTTTCCAAAGGAGAAAAATATCATACCCCACTCTTTAATCCAAAGGAACTTATCAACACATGATAAAACGTTAATGTGATTATACAAAAATATCTTATTTTAAGAACACTAAAAATGATTAGTAGTCCTTAAAATCTATCTATTACAATCAATCACTATCTTCATATTTTTACACCTTTAATACCAAAATTAATCTGTTCTTTTAGCTGAACCTAACTTAGTAAAAACTGTCTTCTAATCCAAGAGATTAAAATTTGAGATCTTAAGAAAGAAATGAAAGAAGGTGAGAGAACCTGAAAATGAAACCTGTGTGTTGAAAAACCAGCTTGGTGTTAGTTACTCCACCGCCGGAAAATTTGAGAAATCGCTTCTTATGGTAGAGGTTCACGACCTCTCACATAGCTTAAAAAGCCACCGGAGAATTTTAACTGAAGAGATAGTTTGAGGGAGAGAGATAAATGGTTTGAGGCGGTAAAAGATTGTATTTATGTTCACCGTGAGAAGGTGTGGCTTCTGGGACCCATTAAGAGAAGCGTGAAGGTCAACATCTTTTGTCCAAAGCTATTTTTGACCAATGAGACGTTTACTTAGAAAGGTCCATATCCAGGCCCAAGATAGAGGTAAGGAATCACTATGGCTATTTCCGACACGTGTTCTACACGTGTCTTTTTACTGTTACTTGGAGTGTCTTCTTCTCTGTTTGACACGTGGAGCTTCAGCTTCACAAATGGTATTTCTATAAGGACGTGAAAATTAGATTGAAGACAGGGCAGTGCACACCGTGTTAGCAAATGAGTATTTGTTCTAACCAATAACTTTTTAGGTTTAAAAGCCACAGTTTCTTACGACTTATTTAACTTAGCTAAGTTAATCTTACTTATATTATTGTTTAAAGATAAGTATAGTAGATGATTATACTTTAGTCAAGTGGCAGGTGTAAGTCTACTAAATGGCAAACACATTTGTACATTTCGTGATCGAATCCCATCGCCTGCATTATGCAAGAATTTGACTAATGGTCCGGCCATTTGTGATCCAATATTGTTGACAAAAAAAAATCAGGTGGTTAGAGTCTAAAATTTAAGTTTTTATGTGGTTATAATCTGTGTTTAAGTTTTATAGGGATACAATCCGAATCAAAAAATTTCATGTGGTTATACCACATATAAGAAGTTTAATGGAGATGTTCAGATATTATGTAGAGTTATAGACTTACTTGATAGTTTTCATAGTGTTACAATCCATCTACCCACAATATTTTGAAAAATTACTTAATACGAAAATATATCTATTATTTTTAAAAATTATTATTCTAGATAGTATTATATATTACAAATTGCTTTAGACCACCAATAAGCTAAGCATGACAATGTCCTTCGATTACAAATGGTTCCTATCAATCAATAATCTTTTATTTTCTCCATAAAAACATTGGATTAGTTATTTTTTTTCCTTTTAATAAGTGGTTATTGAATTTAAAGTTGAACAACGGAAAAACGAAAAATAAATGAGAATTTGTTATTCAATTTAATGATTCTGTTACACAGAGTCTCTTATATAAAAAGAGAGACTTGGTTCAATCAAAACCGGTTAAGAAACCAATTTTTAAATTACAAATCAAATATATTATTCCCCTCAAGATGGTAAAAAATGCAAGAGAGAGCCATCTTGTCAATAAGATAGTTGAACTAAATAGGAAATAGAGGCTTTGTAAATACATCAGCCAGTTGATGTGAAGTCCGAACATGCATGTCTTCAGTCCACTCTCAATTTGATCTCTAACCATGTGAAAATTAAGTTTGATATGCTTAGTTCGTTCATGAAAAACAACATTATTTGCAATATGGATTGCTGCTGTCGAATCATAGTAAAGAGCAATTGGTTTGTGTTGAGGAGCATGCGATTCTCTGAAGAGTTTAACAAGCCAATCAACTTCTTTAACAGCATACGCCATGGCTCTATACTATGATTTTGCTGATGAAAGAGACACAATTTGTTTCATTTTAGTCTTCCATGAGATGAGAGAAGGACTAAGAAACACGTAATAGCCAGTTGTGGAACGACGAGTATCAACACAAGAGGCCCAATCAGCATCAGTGTAACCTTTAAGAACCATATATAATTGAGAAGAATAGAGAAGACCCAAACCAACAGTCCCTTTAAGATAATGAAAAATTCTATGTGTTGCTTTGAGATGTGAAGGTCTCAATGATGCAGAGAATAGACACAACCCATTTACAGCGTATGTGATATCAGAATGAGTGATGGTTAGATACATAAGTTTCCCAATAAGTCTTCGATATGCTTCAAGATCTTCTAAGACTGGTTCTTCTAGATGTTGATGTAGTTTAAGGTTTGGTTCCATTGGAACACTAGAAGGTTTGCAGGCTAAGAGACATGCATCTTCTATCAAACCTAGTGCATACTTCTTTGACATATATCAATTTCAGTTTTAGAGCGAGATATCTCAAGTCCAAGGAAGTAATGAAGGGTACCTAAATCTGGAAGTTTGAAATCTTGACTAAGAGCAGCTTTCAAATCTGCAGTTTCAGCTTCATTATTGCTTGCAATTATAAAGTCATCAACGTAAACAAGGACTGCAAAAAAATTGCCATTAGTCTCACAAGTAAAGAGAGTATGATCTGCTTGTGATTTTTGAAAACCATGGCATTCGAGAGTAGTACTAAACTTCAAAAACCATTGACGAGATGCTTGTTTTAACCCATATAAACTCTTTTTTAATTTGCAGACAGCATTTTGTTGGGAGTGATTCCCCATGTTTTGGTGTATATCTTTGAGGTAAAGACCTGTAAATCTCTTCATCAAGGTCACCATTAAGAAAGACATTGGAGATATCAAGCTGATCTAATGTCCAATTATTTGTTGTAGCAACTGCAAGAAGTGCTTTGACTGTGGTCATTTTGGCTACTCGAGAGAAAGTTTCAACTTAATTTATCCCTTCATTTTGCGTGTAACCTTTAGCAACTAAACGTGCTTTATAACGTTCCAAAAAACCATCTGAATTGAGTTTAGCTTTGTATACCCTTTTGCATCCAATGCCTTTCTTATTTGAAGGCAAAGAACATATTTCCCATGTATTTGTATCTTCAAGAGCATGTAGTTCTTCACTCATTGTTTTCAACCAATCTGTGGATTTCTTTGCTTCTCTAAAAGAGACTGGTTCACCATGAGCAGAATTCGAACATATAAATACTCTAAAAGAATCAGACAGTTTATATTATTGTAAAGTGGATAAGGTATATCGGAATCAACCAAGATTACTAACTTGGTTGTTTTGATTATCTTTGAGAGCATGATGGTAAGATCTTTGAAAACATTTCAGATTGTTGTGAAACTGGATAAATATTTACAGAACAAAAGATGAGTTTGAAACATGAGAGTCAGAAACTATGTTCTCTCTGAAAATATCAGATAAATCATCCACACATCTTGAAGCAAATGAGAATTATCTCCTCGTGAAATACTACATGTCAAAAAATAAAGGTCTTATTAGATTCTAAGTTTAACAATTTATATCCTTTATACCCGATTGGATATCCGAGAAAGACGCAGACTCTGGCCGTGGTTGAAACTTGTTCCTGTTCTTAGAAGATGTAGAACTATAACATAAACATCCAAGAACGCAAAGATGATCATAATCTGGTTGTCTTCTTGTCAACAACTCATAAGGAGTGTGATTTTCTAAAACATGACTAGGTAATATGTTGATTAGAAAGACTGTAATAAGAACACAATCACCCCAATATTCAAGTGGTAGTTTTGCTTGAAATAGCAATGATCGAGCAACATTAAGTAGGTGTTGATGTTTACGTTCAACAACCGATTTTTGCTCAGGTATTTCAAGACATGAATGGAATGATGCAATACCTTTTTCTCAAAACAAATTGATGAACTTGAGCTTGGGAGCACTATCTGAATAAACACTCTTCACTTTAGCTGCATACTGAGTCTTAACCATCTTTAGAAAATCAAGAAAAATTGTAAGAATCTCCTCTTTAGTACGCATAAGATATACCCAAGTTGCTCGAGTAAAGTCATCCACTATTGTAAGGAAATACTTATGACCTTCTATAGTAGAGACTAAAAAAGGACCCCATGTATCAATGTGAACAAGCTCAAAAGCTGACTTACATTTGTTGTTTTGATAGGGGAAAAAGAGGTGCTTTTGCTTAGCAAGAGGGTAGATTTCACAATGAAAAGAGCCTTTATTTATTTCTTTTAATCCAAGTACATTTTTAATACACTTTGTTTTGTACATAGAAGGATGTCCTAATCTGTTGTTCCAAACAACTGAATCAACAAAAACAGAAGAACAAACTGAATGAAAAGTATTTGTAATAGTAGGTAGAGTAGAAGCATTCATGGCATAAAGATTTGAGATGCAATCAACCTGACCAATCGTTAACCCCCTAGTACGATCCTAAATGAGACAATTATCTTCATCAAATATCACTCTTGATCCCTAATCCTTCATCAACTGACTGATACTTAACAGATTCAAATGGAAATCAGGGATATAAAGCACATTATAAAGAATCATGTGCTTATTCAGTTTAACACTACAAAAACCTATAATACTAACACTAATACCAGTGGGAAAGTGGCAGTAGAATTTAATTCATCTGAAAAACAAAAGAATAACTTTCTATCATGACAAACATGATGTGTGGCTCCACTCTCAAGTATCTAGGACTGAGAGGAAAGATTTCTATTTGTAGCTCTCGAAATTCCAATAAGACAGAGAGAAGAAGTAAGGAAAACCTTACCGGGAAGAATAGTAATGTTGCCTTTTGATGTTGAAGCAACATTCTGATTAACAGTGGAAGTTTGTAACTGAGAATTGGAGTAGGAAATGCAGTCTTGGGTTTGATCTTTTGTTAATGTGCTGAACATAGCTATGGGATCATTAGTACAAACTGGACAATATTCTTGAGCTGTTATTTAAGCAACCATTGGACGTGTCATAGTGTTAGGAATAGGTGGTTTCTCAGATTGCTTCTTTTTATGCTTAAAATCTGCTGGATATTTGTACAGTTTGTAATACTTCTCTATAGTATGTCCGGTATAGCCACAGTGAGAACATATTGGACAATTTTGCTTAGAGTTGTTATAACTTGCTACATTAATCTCTACTTGAGTAGTCTCAGAAGTTGGAGCAGACACATGACAAACAGAAGCATTAGCAGGAATAACTGGTCTAATTATTCGTTGATTGTAATCTTGTTCTAGTAGATTATATACCCCATCTAAGTCTGGAATGGTCTTGTTCATAATGTTTTGACTCCTTTTGCTGTTATACGACTCATTGAGACCATCAAAAAACTTAATAACCTTTCCATGTTCAGCCTTATCATTAGTTTCTTTGCAACATGCACAATCATGACAAGTTCTAACACAATCTGCATTATCCAAATCATCCCATAGAGTCTTCAATGTAGTGTAATATTCTAATAGGATCATAGTACCTTGTGGAAGAGACCATATCTGCTAATTGAGTTGGTAAGATTTTGGGAGATCCGTTATGTGAAAACGAGTAAGAAGATCCTTCCAAATAGCAGATGCATCAACATATCTCAAGATACTTCCATAGATTTGCTTCGACACAGAATTCAGAAGCCAAGATTTGACCATGCTGTTACAGCAGGTCCAGATTCAGAAAAAATGATCTGATTCAGGTGGTCGAGGCATAGAACCATCTATAAAACCTAGTTTATTCTTAGTTTCGAGTGCAATCGTAATTGTAATGTTCTACGTTCCATAATTTGTACTATCTAGAGCATCTTGAATTAAAGATAATTTCGGATTGTCACTGCTAGTTAGAAAATAAGGTGAGTGAATGCTATTGAAAGATTCAAGAAGAAGAGACTCACGCGATGATGGAGGATGATGAATCTCAGTCGAATATGGGTTAACAATCAGTGTAGAAGAACGAGAGATTGAAGTTCTGCGAGCATTTCTTTGTGAATAATTCCGAACAACAACCATTTTTAAAGAAATATAAAATCTTCAGTGGAATAACCAAAGAGAAGAAGAGGAGAAAATTAGACGGAATAATCGAACAAATCAAAACAAAATGGAGCAAAATGAAGTTTTGTTGCTGGCGGAAATCAAAGACGGAGCGAAGCTAAAGAGTTATGATACCACAATAGTTAAACAACTAAACAAGTTGGTGATACCCAATTAAGGGCAACCCCGTCAAGATAAGGATAGGCCCATTCGGAAGCCCGGCCTAGAAAGAGAACAGACAGTGCGATACACGCGAAGTGATAATTGACGGGCTGACTTGTTATTCGAGACGATTAGCAAAAAAGCGGAATTGAAAAATTGATTGAGCGAACAAAATCAATCACGGAATTAATGGGCTGAGCAAATCACGGAAATGAAGCAATACAAGGAAAGTCGGACTCAATCAACATAAATGAAGATTGGATCATAGTCAATAGAAAACCATGTATAAATACGGTGATAAAACCCAAAGAATGGACATAAGAATACTCGATTAATACAATATAATTTCATTGGTCCATAATTTTCTACTTGTATATTGTTGGTCTCAGATCTGAATAAATTTGAGCATCAACAATTTGGCGCCGTCTGTGGGGACCGAATGACGAAGCCATAGTCAGGTCTCCAGAAGCGAAAGCAAGCAGGAAGTTAAGACCAAGCACCAGAGATGAGGGACATAGGAGCTTCAGCAAACATCACCAGAAACCAAACAGGAGAACACGTGGAAAACGAAACAACCTACGACTCGGGAAACATCGTCCCGGCAGAGCTATCTCGAACAACCACGTACCAGCGACAATCCTGTACAATCATGGAATTGAGAAAAATGGCCTCAACGGCGATGGAGCAGGTACGACAGAGTGAGTTAAGGAATCAAGAGCTGCAACTTCAGGTTCCGGTGACAGGAGGAAGAATTCAGGACACAACTTGCTGAACTCCAAGAGTTAATCACAGAGGCAAGAAGTTCAAGAAGCGCCACTGCACAGGACACCATCCCCAGAGAACATCCCAACGGAATTTTACAAGGCGCACGCGCTAGAAACCGGGGACATAACAAATCGACTAGTAGCCTGGGCGAACCCCTTAGTTTGAGAACAGCACGACGAAACCATTATGCGAGATGTATGCGAGGAATCCCCAGCAAGTCTCTGAAATGAAATACAACGGACCGCCTCGCCGAAGGGAAGGCTCCAGAACGGGTACCAACCGGAAGATATCTTGGGGATAGGCGAGCTCCGACAGATGATGAAGAAAACACATCAGGAGTACGCAAGCATATGTTCCGAACTGCACCACGCGATATCCACTGTACCCGAGATCTAGTATGTGATCGAACAAACGCGACACATACCCTTTACAAGGAGAATTACGAGGGCACACATTCGCGATGTGGGAAAGTTTAAATTTCCGCAATACTCAGGGAACTCAGACCCTATAGCGCACTTAAAGTCATTCTAACTAGCAGCCTATCGGACTCACCTTGAGGGTGACGAGAGGGATGCAGGCTATTGCAGGTTCTTCTCCGAAAATCTAATCGGACCAGCTTTGGATTGGTTCTAGACCTTACCTAAGGAATCTATAGATGGGTTTGAGCAGCTTGAGGAGCTGTTCCCAAAGCACTACTCTATCTTCATAGAGAACCACACCACTATTGACAGTCTGCTCAACTTGACCGAGATGAAATTTGAACCGCTACGGAAATATATAGCCCGTTTTAAAGAAATGAAGTCGAGAAGCATTAATGTCCCTGGCGACATGGCTTTAATCGCCCTAAAAAGAGGAATATGGCATGCCTCAACTTTCAGCCAAGATTTGATGGTCCGGCCTCCTACCTCGTTGGACGAAGCACTTCACAGGGCGACTCACTTTATTAACTCAGAGGAGCGAATGTCCGAATTAAGATGCCCTGAAGAGCCAGCGAAGCACTTCGAAATGAAGGAAACAGCTAAGGGGCATTCGACAGCGAGCAAATTTCAAAGTAATAACCAGAACGATAAAACTAAAACATGACGCCACTTGTTCTCGGTCTAAAAATATAGAAGCAGAAAACTGGTGGACATGTCAAAATATTGCGATTATCACCAAACACACGGCCACACATTGGAAGAGTGTCAGGTGGTCAAGTGGCTTAAGGATCAAGGAAAATGGGAGGAAAGAATGAGAAAAGAATGGAAGAACGATGGGGAACGCAAAAAATGAGATAGAAGCTCCACCGAGGAAGAAGAGACAATCGAGGTAGGAAAAAATAAGGAAACCACCAAGCCTCGAGTTTGTGTCATCATGGGAGGATGCAGCTTGTGTGGAAGCTCGGTTAACTCCATAAAAGCACATCAACGGAAAGCAAAAATGCGACCCCCGAGCTCAAACGCAGGTCAAAAAGATAACCTGAAGATCGCAACCTTCAAAGAAAGCAAAACAGCGCACCTCGATAAGCCTTACGATGACGCACTCATAATCGAGCTTGACGTAGGGGAAATAGAGCTGGCAAGGATCTTGGTCGACACAGGCATTTTCGTCGACCTGTTATTCTACGACGCATTCAAGAAAATGGGCCTGGAAGACGACGAGCTGGTTGGAGGGAAAACAACCTTAACAAGTTTCTCCGACAACACCAAAAAACAATAGAAACGATCCAACTGCCGGTGATCGCTTCTGGAATGAGAAAGGTAACAAATTTTGTGGTAATAGACGCACCAGCACCCTTCAACACAATCCTAGGAAGACGGTGGCTCTACTCAATGAAAGCGGTACCCTCAACGTACACCCAGTGTGTGAAGTTCCCAACAAATAACGGAGGGGTCATATACAGTAGTCAGTCCGCATCACGGTGATGCTATCAGGAGAATTTCAAACGAACACATGGTCAGACCTTGTAACAATTAACCGACAAGCCGCCAGTCACCTAAAAAAAGACGGAAGAACTCGCCAACCAAAGGCTAGAAGAAATCAAAACTACCAAAATAATCGTCGACCTGGAACACCCCGATTGAGAACTAACCATCAGGGCAGATTTAGACCTAGAGATCCGTCAGGACTTCGAGAATTTCCTCAGGGAAAACATAACAACATTCGCTTGGACCCCACAGGATATGAAGAGAATTGATCCATTAGTGACAACACATGAGCTAAACGTCGATCGAACCAACAAACCGGTCAAACAGAAACGAAGAAAGCTCGGACTTGACAAAGCCAAGGTAGTCCGAGATGAGGTAGAAAGACTACTGAATATGGGGGCGATTAGAGAAGTCAAGTACCTTGACTGGTTGGCAAACCCGATAGTGGTACGAAAGAAGAATGGCAAATGGAGAGTGTGTGTGGATTTCATCGATCTCAATAAAGCATGCCCGAAGGATAGCTACCCGCTCCCATAAATCGACAGAGTGGTGGAATCGACCGCGGGAAACCAACAGATGTCTTTCATGCCCACCTTCTTGGGATACAATCAAATCTTCATGCACCCTGACGAAGAAGAAAAAACATCCTTCATAACCGAGCAAGGAATCTATTGCTACCGCGTGATGCCTTTCAGACTCAAAAAATGCAGGTGCGACGTACCAACGATTGGTGAACTTCATGTTCGCAGAAGAATTAGGAGAAATCATGGAAGTATACATTGATGACATGTTGGTCAAGTCAGACGATACAAGGGATCACGTCGGACAGTTGCAGAGATAATTTGAAATCCTCAACAAAAGTTTTGAATGAAGCTCAACCCAGCTAAGTGTACATTCAGAGTGTCATCCGGCGAATTCCTAGGATATCTGGTAACCAAAAGAGGGATAGAGGCCAACCCACGCCAGATAAACGCACTACAAATATGCGCCCACCTCGCACAAAGAAAGAAGTCCAGCAACTGACAGGAAGGATAGCTCTGGCAGTGCTCGCAATTGTAGATGCTCTGGCAACACTCGCATGAACGTCGGAACCCCTGGTAAAGAGAGTAATCCTGATGTAGTATCTAGAAAAACCCAGCATAGAAATACCAAGACAGGTGTTAACCGTGACGCATCAAGAGGAGGACACCAATGAGCAAAGACACGAAGCCAGAATCACCGCGAGCCCAGACAGATGGGTTCCTATCATGCAATATATCTCGCACGGAATGGTCCCATAGGATCGGTGGGAGGCAAGGAAACTAAAAACACAGAATGCCCTATTTTGCATTATAAATAAGCGACTCTACAAAACAAGCGTAGCGGGACCATGCCTCCTATGCGCGATTCACGACGAAGCAGCCTAGATATTGGCCGAGGTGCACCTAGGAATCTGCGGAAATCATTCCGGCGGGCGTGCGTTAGCATTCAAAATCAAAAGGCAGGGCTACTATTGGCCGACTATGATAAGGGACTGCAAAGATTATTCGAAACGATGCCAGAAATGCCAGCACCACGCACCCTTTATACACGCTCCAAGCAAAAAATAGGGCAAATGGTAATCCCATATCCTTTCATGCGTTGGGCCATGGACAGCGTCGGACCGCTAGAACCATCCGGAAGGAAGCGATCTCATTTCGTTCTCATCGCGACAGATTACTTTACCAAATGGGTAGAAGCGGAGCCATTCCAACAACTGACAGGTCCGCAAGTCTGGGAATTTATATGGAGAAATATCGTCTGTAGATTCGGAATCCCGGGAGAGATCATCACCGGTAATGGGACGAATCTTGTTTCACAACAAGTAAAAAGCCTATGCGAGGAACTCGAAATCCGATTGACCTCTTCGACACCCCGGTAACCACAGAGAAACGGACAAGTGGAGGGCACCAACAAGACGATACTGTCAAATCTAAAGAAAAAGCTGAATTCAAAGAAATCACTGGTCAGAAGAGCTACAATCAGTATTGTGGGCATATAGAACTACCCCGCAAAGAGCAACTAAGGAAAGCCCGTTCACACTGACCTACGGGGTCGAGGCGTTAGTACTAACCGAACTGAGTGTTCCGAGTCTAAAAAGGGGGATAGTCGACAAACCTGAAATGAATGACAAAGCTCTCGAAGATTATGTCGATACAATAGTCGAGAAGCGCGACCAAGCTGCCTTAAGAACACAAAACTACCAGCAAGTAGTAGCAAAGTTCTACAACACAAAAGTAAGGATGCGACGGTTCAAGGAAGGAGACCTAGCCCTCAGGAAAGTGTTTCAAAATACAAAAGAATTTAACCCGGTAAACTAGGAACGAATTGGGAAAGACCATACTAAATCTCGAGCGTACTAAAGGATGGAGTCTACCAACCACGAGACCCCTTAACAGGAAAAGCAGAGCTATGGTCTTGGAACTTCATGAACTTAAAATATTATTATGTTTGAATTTGTAATTGAGAACTACGCTTGGGCTTGATTCCGATGGTGGAATACGTAGGCAGCTCATATATAGACGAGTTCAGCCCCTTCTAAAAAATATTTCTTCTAACAAGAAAAGTAAATAAAGCACTAGGAAGCAAATGTCGTAATTACATAAAAAGGTAATCTAAAGAAGAAGAGAAGAAAAACAAAAAATCGATATCTTAAATTTGATCCCCCTGCACAGAGTTCGTAGCGCGCACATCGGATCCAGAAACCTCATCAGCAGCACCCTTGAGGGCGACATCGTCAATAGCAGAATCTTTTGAACCAACGGCACCGGCAGCAGGATCATTAGGGGGAGATGATCCTTCAATGAAGTAGCTAGAGGGATCAACCAAAGTAGTTTCGACCGCTGTTTTAGCCCTAGGGAATAAATCTGGGAAGGGGAGTTATTTCACAACCAGCTCGGGCTATTTCTTGTATTGCGCTCTAGCCGACGCCAGCTTCCCCAGAAGTGAGGCCCTCTCATTGATAGGATCGAAGCCTTCAGATTCAAACTCTTCGATGAGTACGAGATTGGACTCGAACTCGCGAATGTCGACACTCACCTGCCACTCCACGTCTTTGCGAGACCACTTCCCAGAAACATAGTCGAGCACCTCCTACCAGCGAGAATCAAGGGATCTCTTCTCCTCCTCCAAGGCATGGATTCGAGGAGCGATATCACTTTTGCGAGACCTCAAGAGATCGATCTCTCAGGATTTCAGTTGCCTATCTTCCAAAACAGCGGAGAGGCGCGAAGTGAGGTTCTTTTTCTCTGACTTGAGAGACTCATTCTTTGCCCGCTCACCCCTAAGATCCTCCTCAAGCCTGAAATACGAATCTTAAAGACCCTCGAACTTATCATTCTAGAGATAATTCATAAGCTTGCCCTCTAGAGTAAAAATAACATTCTTTATCTCTCTCGACACCTAAAAAAAAGGGAAAAGAGAAATGAGGAAGAATGGCCACCATTACGATCAACAACAAGCTTGAATAGAGGAAAAAGAAACTGGACAAGAGGACAGGATCACAAACCTGAGTTTGCATCGCGAGAGCAGCCTCAAATTTATCCCGCTCAAACATGCGATCGACAAAGGCAGCCTTGCCAGGATCCAAGACAGACAACACCCCGACTGGATTCCTAGGAGGGCGAACCGCGTTATCAGCAGCATAGGTCAAGGGAAGCCCGGCTGGAGTCCCAGACTGCCTATCGCAGCGCAAACACTTAGCAAGAGGAATCACCTCTAACTTGGAAGTTAGGAGAGAGGCCAGCGCTTAGGAGGAAGCACCAACACCTTAAAGTCAGGGACTATCGTCCCGACCAGGCTTCTCGTCCTTAGCGACTTTCTTCCTCTTTGGGGCCAAAATAGGCATCTCGGACGATCTAGACGCACGAGAAGAGAAGAACCGCAAGCACAAATAGAGGATGCGGAAGTTTGCCTTGCTGCATATCGAAGCACAAAAGACATGCACATGAAAGGAAGAGGGAAACAAAAAGAGAAATCGCAAACAAAACAAACAAAAACTAACCAACAGGATCTCCGGGAATGAGCGCTACAGAAGTTAGATGGCGTCTGATTCGAACTAAAGAAACAGAATCCCAATGCACCTCGTCGTCCCTCAACTTGTCCAGAATAGTAGATGCAGCGTTGGTAAGATTGGGACTGGTATACTCTACAAAGCGGAAACAAAGAAAGGTGAGAAAAGAAAAATCACGTTGAGAAAACGAGCAAATAAAATACAAGTATAACCAGATTTGTCTCTCCAATTGCAAATAATATAACTAGGGTCAAACTCCCCAATCAAGTCTGAAGAAGGCTTGAAGAAAAAACACTTCGGCATCCAATGCGTGTCTTTGCCATAAGACCATTGAGAACCCTCCGAGAGTCGCGATTGAAGAGGTACACAGTCTTGGAACTTGGGTTCCATTTGATGGTGTAAAACGTAAGGAGCTTGTAAGCCCTGATTGAGACACCAACCTCCGTACCTCGAACTAAGAGAGCAAAGAGGACACGAAGAAACGACAGACACATTTTACCAACAGAAAGATTCAAAGAATGGATAATCGAGAAAAGAGAACTAGGAATGGGGAAGCGAAGGTGACACTCAGAAAAATAAATGGCATAAGCGCCAAGCAATCCCGGTGGAGCGTCTTCAAGGGTGTGACCCTCCTCCGCCGTCTGAGTGACAACACTCTCTGGGATATTGTAGAGCCGCCGAAGTTCGTCAAGTTGCACGGCACTCAACCCTCGCGATTTTTCCCGCCTTGGTACCCTAGTTTCAACCAATTGCCTCTGAGGAACATCAAAAACAGTCTCTGAGTCACCGACGTATTCAGAAGAAATGGAATGAGAAGTGAGAGGCCTAGTAATAGATTTGGCAGCCATGAAATTTCTAGACGAAAAAGTAGAACAAGAGAAAAAGCTCATAAAAAAGCCAAAACAATGAGCACGGCGAAAAATCGGAAATCGTCACACGAAGTAGCCCAAACAAAAAAGAAGAAAAGAAAAATACATGTGCAGGGAAGTAAACGTCAAAATAATTGAAGAAAGGGAGACGAGGAGTTATTAAACTAACGACAACCTGCAACCGGAAAGACTGGTAATCACCAAACTCCCAACAATCAAACTATTGAAAACTAAAAGAATTTCAAATGGATGGTTGGGATCTCTCCAGTAAAAGAGGAGATGAGACGAGCTTGTAATAAGTCGGGCTTGACTATGCAAGCCAGGACAATTACAAATAACCTCGCCTCGTACAATAAGGAGAATAAATAATTTGGCCTGGAAATTATCCAAAGCCGATATCATAAGCCGGGTATAATAAGCTCCGTCCCGCGAAATTCGTCAAGCGGGATAAAGCGCAGACGACGAAGGAAATTTAAACAGATGAATAGTGATCTCATAGACAAAGACGAGGTGATCTCCAGTAGTAAAACTGGCCAGACAAAATAATGATAGTAGAAGCGCGCTTTAAATAAATAAAAGGAAATGATAAAGGGGCAAAACGCCAATCAGTTCAAACTTAAATAACCGAAAAGCAAAAAATAAAAGGTTCAAACAGCAACCAAAATAAAAAGAACAAAGAAAAAACAATTTAAAGCAAGAAAAGAAGTTATTCGCTCAAGCCGCCCCCGGAAATAGGCAAACAGAAGCATCCAACGTCGGTGTCAAGGCCCCCGTCAGAGTCGGAAGGGAAATATTTGTACCCTGAATCAAAGTTAGACACCTCGTCCACACCAACCTCGTAAGCCTCAAGAGCAAAGCGATCTCTTTCAGCGCCCAAGGAAAGGGTATCGGAGGAAGGAACCCCAGACTTGATCTCTTCAAGAAGCTCGACACGCAGATCGGCCCTCGACTTGATGATCCGATAGTCGTAATACTTCTTCATGCGCTCGGACTTACTCCGGACCCCTGCGACGTATTTGCTAAACTTCTTCTTCTCCACGTTGGACCGCCTTCTGACAGCTCTGGCAATCGATCTCTCGCAAGAGATCCACCATTGTTGACACTCGAGGGCTAATGTCTTCGTCACATAATCGGCTTCACAACGAATAGTGGCCAGCCTCCTCTTCGTACTGTCCACCTCAGCCCGAAGCTTGGAAATCTCAGCGTCATGAGTCCCAACTGCATCATTGAGGATACGCACCGAGTCTGACAAGGCATGGGAAGGAGAGCCCACTACATTCGGAGTCGCACCAAGCAAGGAGCCCGACTCGAAGCCAATGAACTGAAAAAGATTAGAGAGTTACAAATACAGAAATAAACCCATCACAACGAACCACCACAAGTATAAAGTCAAGAGTTACCGTTCCAAGAGACCCCGCAAGCTTAATATAGGAATCCTTGGAGGCCATGGACTCCAAGGCAGGAAACCCGTAACCCCGAGGCAACATATGATGAACGATCTAAGACAACTTGGCAGGATCCTCGATGATCGGATGATCGCGAGTGTGGTTGAACGACCATGAATGACAAGGGGGCCCAGAAGACGGACCTGAAGCATCGCGAGCTCGCTTAGACGGGCGTTCACCTCCAGAAAGAGAAGGGCAACGACGGGCCGACTGAGAGTGGACCGGTTCCTTGCCACTCATGTGCTCAACGGGAGAGACAACTATCGGAGTCGAGCCGAAGTTCTCGGGAAGATTTTCAGCATGGTGAATTGGAGATATCCGAGAATCATCACCTTGACGATGGCTAGATGCGTCCTTACGACCGGACGCCTCGGATTGCGACGGCGAGAATCTAAAAGAAACATAACCGCAAGCTAAAGGTCACGACTAGCAAGAGATAATTAGCAAGAGGAGAGATCTGCTAAATAACAAAGAAAGGAAAACCGACCAGCGTGCGCAGAAGAACCAGCCCGTCCAGAATGACACGGAGATGGAGACTTAGCCATAGGGTACGAGAGAGGATCACGGATGAAAAGGCAGATCGAACCCTCTCCTGATTAACGAACCCCAATTACAGCCGGCCTGTTTAAACTTCGCCACCAGAACAGATAAGTCTTCAAGCAAAAGGACGTAATCAAAAGAAGCAGCAAGCAGAAAAAAGTATCAGCCACACCGCTACAGCACAAAATATCAAACAGACAAAAGAGAGACAACAAAAAGCACATGAGTCAGACCGCAAATGGAGTCACTAGAATCCAGAAATTGCTCCGGAGGAAAAACCCCAATCGATTCTTGACAGAATTTAATGCAGAAGGACTTCTCCGACCAGCCGTCCGGACGAACCATGAGCCCATCGAGGAACTTGGCGTTTAGATTATAGTAAGCGTAAAAAATGGGTAAGGTCCAGCCCGACGAACAGAAAAAAGATGGAGGAAAGTCCCCGGAGATAGCGTCTCGCCGACTTCACGAGCGAGAACCAAAGAAGCGATCATGGAACAAAGCAAGTTCGGGACAATGTGCTTGAAAGAAAGCCCCAATGAACTAAGAAGAAGTAAGAGCGGTTCAGGAAGGGGGAAAGAAAGATGACAGTTGTCGAAACAAGAGGACGATATCAGGCCATAACCCGGAAGAAAAATGGGAGGCAACCGGAGATTAATGGTATCCGGCACTTGATGACTGACGCGGAAGGCTTCCAGTTCGATCGCCGAAAAGATGGGGTGACGCGACGCAGAACTAGTGGAGGCACCAGCGGAGGAACGATCTTTCTTTGACGATCGCTCAGACTCGGCGGAGGATCGAGCCATGGAGGAATTTCCAAACGAAGTACAGGAAGCCATCGAGAAAGAAAATGAGAGAAGTTGAAAAACAAGAAAGAAGGAACAAGAGAGAAAATAGCAGAAAAGAAATAAGGAAGTAGTTGGGAATGAAAGCTATGAAGGAAAAAGGAAGAAATAATAAAAAGAAAAACGCAGAAACAAGGAAATATTAAAAGACTTACCTTGAAAATTGTGAAAGCACGCGAGCTCGACTGTAGGCACAAACGGTTTTTAAAGAAGAAACCTAGAAAGACGGACGCACGAACGGTTGAGGAAGAAGGAAAATCGCGGGAAAAGGAAACTAAAATCTCCTATCAAATCAGCCAGATTTGACAAAGATTTGGGGGCTAATTGGTGATACCCAATTAAGGGCAAACCCGTCAAGACTAGGATAGGCCCATTCGGAAACCCGGCCTAGAAAGAGAACGGACAGTGCGAGACGCGCAAAGTAATAATTGACGGGCTGAATTGGCATTCGAGATGATTAGCGAAAAAAACAGGATTGACGAACTGATCCAGCGAGCAGAATCAATCACGGAATTAACGGGCTGAGCAAATCACGGAAATGAAACAATACAAGGAAAGTCGGACACAATCAACATAAATGAAGATTAGATCATAGTCAATAGAAAACTATGTATAAATATGGTGATAAAACCCAAAGAATGGACATAAGAATACTCTATTAATACAGTATAATTTCACTGATCCATAATTTTCTACTTGTATATTGTTGGTCTCAGATACGGATAAATTTGAGCATCCAACATAAGTCTTTTATACAAAGAGAGACCTGATTCAATCAAAACCGGTTAACAACCAATTTTCAAATTACAAATTAAATCTATTAGAATTGTTTAGAAAAAATCAGTCGAAGTTGTAAGCACTTTTTGAGTTTAGAGTTTAGGTAGTGAAAGTAGACATGTTCGATTTGAATAGAATTGCGTTGAGAGACAAATACTCACTTTAAAAAAATATAAAAAGGAAATTATCCTTTATCTTTCTTAAGTTTTATTTTTAAAAGACATTATATTACTTGACAACAAAAACATGATTCCAACCTTCGTATTCGAGTGCACGTGGTATCAGTCACTGTTACGAATAAGGATTATCCATTTTTAATTCTTTTTATACATGCAAGACAACTACGTATGTCTGTCTTCTTATCTTATTTATGTATATTGTTATTTAATTTAAAACTAGAAAAATTATTTAATTATTGAAAAAAAAATCCGACCTGCCGGAATCGAACCAGCGACCTAAAGATCACAGCAACTACTACAGTCTTCCGCTCTACCAACTGAGCTAAGGTCGGACTGTTAATAACAAAATCTATGTTTATTAATATTAAGTTACCGGTTATTTCATTCTTAGCCATTTATCAACTTCAACTCTGACTAAACTCTCACTAATCTCCCACAAACTATAGTAATCAGAAGATGTACAAAGAAATTTGAGATTCTCATGAATCTCTCTGATCGGTTCAAAGTTCAAAGTATTTTATATGGAAAACATGTCAGAAAACCAAATAAACCTATCTTTCTAAGAGAAGATAAGAGTTTAATTCTTGACTTCATCGTTGGTTAAGAGCGTCTTTACGATGTTATCAACCAAGCCTGGAACTAGTGGGAACAAATGCCCAGCTCCAGGTATCTCATGGTAATGAATCCATTGCAGCTTCTTTGCAATGTAACGTTGCAGAGTCACAGGGACAAGTGCATCATCATCACCTTGCCATAAGTGCACTGATCCCTCATTGTTCGGGAATGGATTCTCGAGTTCCATTGGATCGAATTCCCAAGTTCCAAACCCAACAATCATGTCACGGTTCAAGGTCTCGTGTGTACCTTGTTGCCTTATTTGTGCCTGTAGAGAGAATTGGATTTGATGAATGCAAATAGGTGAAGAAGAAGAACTGATGAAGATGCTATAATGTATATACCTCATGTTGCCTCCGAGCAGAACCAAGCTTAAACATGATCTCTTTGTCCGATTTAGACATCATACCGAGGTTGCGGGTCACAACACTTGACCCAGGGAACCACTTCTGGGAGTTCCACCAATGGATAAGCCAAGGAGCATAATGTGCAACACGAACTGCCCATTGGTCCCTTCTCTCTTGTTGGTAATAAGCTTCATTTGAGAGGTCTGATGGAAAGTTCTTCCACCAATAGTTCACCACTGGAGCAACAAGCGTTACTCCAGCCAACCTAAGGAATCAGACATATCACAAACAGAGACATTATAACACATATCATCAACAACGTTTGAGTGATACCTGTGAGGAATGTATTTAAGGCATGCCCATGTCGCTTGTCCTCCCATCGAGTAACCAATCACGTAGAATTTGGATCCAAGATTCAACTGATCAGCAAGCTCTTCAATATCCAAAGCCAAGCTTTTAGGAGTCCTGTTTGGGTTTGGATCACTCTCTCCATAACCAGGTCTATCAAATGAAACCATATACACACCTAGTCTTTCCTTTATATCCTACAACATTGATTATCAAAACAAGTTTACCTCTTTGAAACTGGAGCAATAAGTTGAGTATGGTATGACATTATCACAAGAAGTACCGGTGATAGTAGAGCTGCGAAAGCATTATCGTGCCTGCAACTATCAGATCCATGGACAACGATGATTTTATGGATAGCTTCATCTCTGGGAACTCCTTGCTCTTTGTATGCCAAATGTCTTCCGTCTCTCAGCTTAATCCTCGGTCCTGTCACAGATGGACCATCGGGAGAGCCACAAAGTTTTGGAGGAGGAGGCTGAATCACTTGATAAATAGAAGCAGCTATACCAACAAACAATACCAACAACAGCTTCTGGAATATACCTGTAATCAGATTCACACAATTAAAAAATCGTTCTCGTGTCTCTAAATTGAACTTCTAATAGCAATAAATAAACGGTCAATTCTCAAAACACCAAACTCATTCATGGGCACTTACTACTTATTGAGATAATACCTCAAATAAATATTCTTAGAACAAAAAAAACAATTTTTTCTCGAGAATAATAACCAAATCATGAACCTCTTAGAATGTTTCCATTCGTTGGTGAAAATTCAAAACTATGAAACTAAAACCCATCAAATCCACAAGCGAATGTGATACAAAGATTCTACTTTTGTCAAATATCAAACAAGGAAAAAATCGATAATGGCGAGTAAAAATTAAACCTGAGGAAGGAGGAGACCTCACGGAATCAGTCGATCCAGTAGGCATTGCCAAGAGAGACGAAGAAGAAGGTGAAAGTGAGATAAGAGAGAGAGAGAGGTTGGTCTAATTAACGCAGCTAAGATTATGTGAAAGGTTAGTTGCAAAACTTAGCTAGTTTGTTCGTTGCTTGTTTGTCTATGTCCACTGTAATAGGAGTGAGATGTGAATCTCGTTAAGCCACGTATTTTGTTAATCAATTTACGATGAATGAACTCAAAAATTTACTATCACGCAATCAAATATTTGTAATTATAAAATTAGACAGAAAGAAAACTGAAAAATTAAAGGAGAAAAGAATAAATGAAGTTTGTAAAGTTAAAAAAGCTTTAGGTAGGTGTATATTTGAATCACGTTAGGTGTACCTTCTCCCCTTATAGTAATAATAAATCAAGGTATCATTTACTTTTGATAAAAATATCGTTGACGCAGTCTACATTTACCTTTTGAATTTATTGCATGCCATTTGATTTTTGTTCAGTTCCATTTATATTTTGTTGTTTTCAGATTATTTTTTTTATTAAAGTTTTGAAAGTGTAGCAACCAAAAAAAGAAACTAAATTTTGCAAAACTAATAAGTGGTAAGATTGATTTTCAGGTTTTAAATCCATTGATTAAGTAGGATTCAGAAAAACGTGTTGTTTGCTTAGTCGAAATTGGTAGTGACCGTTGCACCAGAAACATTTAATGTGATACTAGAGTTATTATTCTCTCAAGTCACGAGTCTAGTACAGTACAATTGAGATTTTCGGTTTTCTGATTATTATAGTCAAAAGTACCCAAAAATTCCCAACAAAGATAGTTGTAGTTTCGTTGAGGACCGTTCCACTAACCCATCTTCTCGTTTAGTTCTCCATATATAATACACATTTAACCACCACATACTGAAGAATTCCTAAACCGGAAATTAATAGGAATCAACATGACACGTCGTGCTGGTTTGGTTTACAGGGGAACTGAAGAAGAAGTGAAGCAAGAAGCAAACGAAGCTAAACACGATGGGGAAGAAGACGGCGAAGATGATCTGTTCGAAATAAACTTGGAGGCAGTGAACAATACGATGCCATCTCCTGCATATGATTGGCAGAAATTTCCGGCAAGGACAGGCAGCGTTTTACTGGCGAATTGTCTGTTACCAGCTGCGGATATCTCTGGTGCGGTGCCAGCAACCTCAAGACTTCAAGAGGTTCGAGTGATATGGTTTGGTCTTAAGGGTTACACGACGACGTTGAAGAGCTAAATATTCAGAGTAAGAAAGCTCTATTACATTGTAGTATTGCACACTATATCTCATATTAGTTCCGGAAAAAAAAAACTTCTTTTGTATATCACATATGAACAAAATTGAGTACCCAATCCCTGATACAACAAAATGAGAGCTGAGACTTATTAGCTTGATCGAAGTGACCATCAAACGACTTAATGGTAGGAAAACCTGAGACATACACTGAAACATCTCAACTCCAAAAGGTAGGTCTCCTGTAAACTCATATTCATCTTCAGATCGAAAACCTGAGTAGAAGATATACACAAACCTAAATGTTTGATTTCAGTTGACTAATAGAATTGAACTCTACGTGCTCGGGCACTCTTAAGACATGGCCATGCATGCCTTAAGTAGAGCTAACAAACAAATCACATTTACATCTCTACACTGTTTGTTTTACGCTTTACCTTTGGCATTACTTGGAATGGTAAACTGGAAACAAATGAAGCAACAAGAATACCTGTACTCAGGCAAATGCCAAACTGACAAGAACTAGGCTCCCTCAAATCTCAATTAGAGTACACTGAAGCCAAGGGCCCATGTCCCTCTACTTCTCTCTACATACCTAATCAGGTGAACGACCTATACCGAGCGACCCGCCAGATCCTACTCCGACTCTGCCTTAGTTCCAAGCAGCTAAAAGGCTAAAACCAATGCAAATTCTACTCTGCCTACATAGTTGAAGCAAATCCCAACAATATCAAAAGTACATAAGCTCTAGCAATAAACAAAAAATTAGGTATTCCGATATAAGATACATGTCAAAAGACTGTCTCAAAGATGAATTGTGTAAATATTTCTTAAGTAAAACCCTTTTGAAATGAAGGGAAAGATACAAACATTGAATCAAACAAATTTCTGAAACATCTTTCNTCTCCACAAAAAAAAAAAAAAAAGCTTTTACACGTCGCTGCTACTTTACAGCCCGTTTCAACCTCACATCAAAGAACATATAACAATTTTGCTACTCGCTAATGGCATTGGAGGATTTCACGAACTATCAAATATTGGAAAATTGTAACAGAGTAAATCAAAATATAACGAGAAGAGAGAATAAAGTATAGATTAAGAAACAAGCGTACGCAATCAAGCCACGGTGCTCTTCTCCACCATCTGCAAGAGATACCACCAAAGTGGAGCAAGCCCTAGTCGACCACAAAACGAACACCGCCGCCAACACGAACCGGACTGGCCCTGCTCCCTGCGGCACGAATAATGACACCGCAGATAATACCACCACCGGAAGAAGACAGTAACCAATCAAGCTCGTACACGTATGCAGATTAAGATTCCCATTTCGACCAGCAAGCATGTTGAAAACTACGTATAGGAATATAGAGGAGACGACGATCCATCCGAGTATGACACCGAACTGGATCTTTCCGGCGAGCAACTGAAATAGGCAGAGAGCTAGGTATAGAAAGATCGGACCAGATAGATCTGAATCCTTGTGAACGGTTTGGTTGATTCGGAAAGGATTGAGAATCGATCTAGTCTTCTTCCAGATTTGATCTGGATGAATACCGAGCTCGTCAAGTAAAGGCTCTTCGTCTTCAAACGAAGCTGAACCTCCTCCACCAAAAGACGAAGAGGAAGCGATTGTGCCGCCGAATGGTCCGGCCGGTGTAGCGGAGGACGCAGCTGCAGATCCCATGTCAAACGACATGAAAGGGATTGCTGAAGATGAGGGACGAGGCGGCTGAAATGGAGCCGCCGGGAATCGTCTTTGCTGGACATTAGCACCGGCTGAAGATCCACCGGAGGGGAAAACCACAGGTGGAACTGCGAAATCCTTTGTCATCTTCAAATAGCTTCCCTAATTGAGATCTCAAATCAGCAAAGGGATTCAAAATTAGGGTTCACGATTGGATCAACGAAAGAAATTTTAACCCCAATTCACGTTCGTAACGTTTCAGAGAAAAGAAAATTCCTCTTTTTCTTTTTTCCTTGACAGTGAAGCGTCCAGACAACTTTAGAAGAAGGCACGTGAGGGTACTTTAGTCAATCTCTACCGTTGTATGACGAGATTAAACCACATAGCTTCTTTGGAATTGGCTTGTTGACGTATATCTTCTATGTAATTTTACGATAGTATCCTTCTTATAAACTTAAAAAAGCCGGATGGATACCGGCCCAGTAATTACCGATAATTTTCTGGTATAACGTGGCACGATGTAATTGGCTAAAGACTCGAAGACCGCCGGGCTAAGATTTCAACCATCGGTGACTTCAACACTTAACCGTTGGCTTTCTTCGCCGGAGCTCCTGTCTTCCCCTATACTTATGGCTGTCGACGGCGAGAGCATGTCGTCGCCGGTGGCGGTTTCCTCCTGCATCGCGATGGCACTATTCTACGTTTTGATCCTTTACGCTCCCACCGTGATTCTCCGCCTCCCGTCGGCTTCATCCTATACTAAGTTCATGATTCGGCGATTCATCTGCGCGACCATTTCTACCGTCGCATCTCTTGTCCTCACAGCTTTTATACTCCCGGTGAGCTTCTCTGAGTCGCTTTGAAGTTGATTCTCCATTGTTCTGGAACCGAATTAAGTCAAATCTAGACGCATTTGGTAGATATTCTTCGGCGTCAAGTTTTGTTTGGTAAATGGTAACATCAACTACGAAACTTAATCAAAAGTGAAGGAATTTATGTATCTGGGACTTCGTTCAGACAAGAATTTGCTAACTACTTGTAGGTTCACATGATTTGTAATTTATAATATAACACTTAAAGATCTATGACTATGCTGTGTTTGGTATTTTGCAATGCTAGTTACAAGAATCGTTGAAACTTCTTTTCCTAAATTCCTCGAGTAATGTTAGATAAAAAACTGCGAGGCCTCTCTTATACTTGGAGTTTATGGCATAAGGAAGGATCATCTGGTAAGTTTCTGTCTCAGTGTGTTTTTACTCGTAGCTTATCGTACACCAGTAAATTTAAAAGGCAGTCTGCATCATACAATTTCCATATAAAAGGTTCTGTTTTGTGATATGGAACAGTGGCAAGGAGTAGTGTATCCTCTTCTATTGACCTCGCTCATTTATGCCGGTTCTTTAGTCTTGAAGTTGTTATTGCTCCTGGAATCATGGAAAGAAAATGGTGGAGAATATAGCTCCTTTGGTTACATCAAAAGCCTTCTCCAAACAATTCCTGCTTGGGTACTGGCAGGTGCTTCTAATATTTCTGTTTGGCGCAATTTTATCGTGGTAATCATCTGTTCGCCATCTCTTTGAGTTTATCTGACAACTATGTGCATCGGTTTGGTTTTTCATGTACTACTAAATCAAACAAATTATGATCTGTTAGAGCTGGCATTTCTTGTGGTTGCAGGCACCAATTACTGAGGAGCTGGTATTCCGAGCCTGTATGATACCTTTGCTTTTGTGTGCTGGATTTAGGATTTACAGCGCCATCTTTCTCTGCCCAATTCTCTTTAGCTTGGGTTTGTTTGATTCTTTCTTTCTGTGTAAATGGAAGTTTACAACTCGAGTCAGATGAAAATTGCTGGATTTGTCTTTTGTCTGAACTGTGCAGCTCATTTGAACCATTTTAGAGAGATGTACATCAGGCATAACCGCAGCTATCTGAGGGCTACTCTGATTGTTGGTATATTCCTCTTTAACCGTTGCCTTCCATAATCACATAATATCGTTTGTCTCACCCGAGCTTCACTTTTCTGTTGATCAGGTCTTCAGCTAGGCTACACAGTCATATTTGGTGCATATGCATCGTTTCTCTTCATCAGAACCGGTACATTACACAATTACATGTAAAAACCCCTTCTAATATTGGCCTTGATGATGATGATAATATCTTCTGCATTGCGTAATATGTACAGGACATCTCGCTGCTCCTTTGTTTGCTCATATATTCTGTAATTACATGGGATTGCCTGTGCTATTTGCACGAGGAAAAGGTAAGGCATAAACTTCAAGGTTGTCTAACAAATGCAAATGCAGAAGAATAAGCTAAAAGATGGTCATGGTTCTTCTCTCAGGTTTGGTGAGTGCAGCATTCGTGGTCGGTGTGGTTGGGTTCGTCTCACTTCTCTTTCCTATAACAAAGCCTCTCATATACAACGATAGGACCAACGATTGCCCGTGTTGGCTTGGCTATTGTTTGTGGAACTGAATACATTTCCAGAGTCTTTTTTTTTTTTGCCTTCAAATTTGTTATATTCATTGAATCAAATCAGAGTTACTTAAGTATACAAAAAGCTTGGACAAGAAGAATAGATTTGCCATGGTATATCAATGTCTTCGACTTTATTGTGGCTAATTGTCCCAATTTTTTCGGTATTTATCCGTGATGATTAACTTGTTATCTTAGGGCTAGGAAGATAGCAAATTGGCTAATGTCAACATGCCATAATTCATTTTTAAGAGATATAAAAGGATTAGACATTGAACAGAGGTCCATAATCTTACATCAGAAAATGATGACTTGCATGAATATCAAAGAGATTTTGGGGGAGGGGGTAATCATCAAACGGAAACAAATTCTGAAATTTATATTTATAAAAGTTGACTTTCAAAGTCTGAGTTTATGATGATGACTTTCACTTAGGAGTCAGGACAATTATGCTTCTAGATTCGTAGGTCTCTCAGTAATTTTCTTACCAACACTTGAGTTCTACTCGTATGAATCGACAACATCTAATCGATAATTCAAATTAAGTTATATAGGACTACGTAGTTAACATTCTAATCTCAAAAGCGACAGAGAAAACTGCAAACTATTAAGTATGTATAAACATTTATTATTTTTATTAATTTATAAAATAAAAATTAATATACACTCCCTCCGTTTCATATTACTTGTCATTCTAGCCTAAATTTTTTGTTTCATTTTAGTTGTCATTCTCATTTTCCAATATACCTTTTGATATAAAGATTATCTCATTTGCCCCTAATTAAATGAATAAAATATTAAATGGTTTATAATTCTAATAGTCAAATAAAGGCATAATAGAACATTCACCTATTTTCTTAATATGTGTATCAGACTCTAAAATGACAACTAATATGAAACGGTCTTTACAGAAACAGTAAAAATTTCTAAAAAGGAGATACTAATCAACAATATAAAATGCCCGTGATCTCTAATAAATACAGTCAATAGGATTACAACTTTAATCACGTGATTTTTGAACTGGTTGTACATACATTTGTTTTCCTAAACACTTTTTAGGGCAACTCCAACAGTAAAAATAACATCAAATTTGGTGTTTAGTATTCCAAAAAAATTTTAATCTCTAACCATAGCACTAAATCTCACACTAAATATAAAACTTTTTTGTTACTATATTATTAAATTTTTTTAAAAAAATATTACTAAATTTAAAATTATTTTAATTTCTTTTTATAAATAATTAAAAATTAATTGTTACTTTATATCATCTATAATCTAAAATTTCATATTATTAAAAATAAAATAAAATTTTAAAATATATTTATTTTTTGCTCGATTTAAGTGGTTTTGAATATTTTATATATATAAATTTTATACCCCTATAAAAACTAGTAAAATTTTGGTTTAATTTAGAGTTGATTTTATTGAGTTTTTAGTCAATTTTCATATCTAGATAAAATATTTGAGATTAATATTAATAGACAACATATAAATTTATTTTATAATATAAAAGTAATAATAAAATAA
>OVBA01001589.1:0-42287 GCA_900406435.1 Lepidium aucheri | reverse complement strand
TTAGCTTTTTTATAAAAGTTTTGGATACTTCAGTTTACTTTTTATTTGGTGAAATAAATTAGATTATTGTTATTATTTTCTTAAGCATAAACTCAAAGCAAGAAAACAAACATAAACTTAATATATTATCAAAAACTGATCCATAAATTTTTAATAAATTAAGCTGTAAATGAATAATTCACTAAACTACAAACAAAACAATTAAAAAAGCGTAATTACAAAATCATCTTGAAAACTCGAAATAGATTTAAATATATTTATATGAAATGGTTGTACAGAAAATTGTTCGTAGTTCAGTGGTTATTGTCACCTTTACACAACCTAGAAATGTGGGTTCGAGTCCCATTTTGTAAGTTTTAATGTGTAAATAAAAAAACCCGCGGGTTAGCCCGTTTGTCCACTGATATTAATGGACCGGGCCTGGACATTTGTATTTGGTCCACGGTTCAAACGGGCTGGCCCGCGACGGTCCACCAAAAAAAAAATAGCCCGCGGAATTGGGCCCGTTGGACGCAGGCCAGCCCGTTATACACCCCTATTTTTAAAATAGGCAATGAGATTGGACAGAAACACCGCATGACTTCCTATATGACATTTGTAACTTTTATACTCCCTCCATTTCGCAAAAAGAATCATTATAGGAGAAAAAAGTGTTTCGCAAAGAGTATCATTCTATAATTTCAATGTACTTTTTAACAAAACATTTCCAACTTTAACCTCCAATCAATTTTTTTAACATGGAATCTAGCTAATCATTACATTTAATCTATAAGGGCATAAATGACTTTGTATTTTGTTTATTAATTTGTGTGAAAAAATTTAGAATGATATTCCTAAAAAAACAAATGTATTATTTTAGAACTACCAAATAAAATTAACTTCTCTTTAGATTTTCCCTCTGACACACGTAATGATAGCTAAAGATATATCTTTCTTGCAGAACCTATTCGTAGGGGTAATATGGCATTTAACAAGATACAGTTACCTATGGTAAATGGTGCTTGCTATTTCACCAATTTATTAGTTATCGATTGTAGCCTAACATAATTTCCTTTTTTTGGCAATACTTAGATTGATTAGAACTAATTCATAACCCAAATTTCCAAATCTAAAATCTTAATTGATAATTCCAAATATAAATGTTTACTTCATCAAATTAGTATAGATATATATTTTTTTTTTGTCAACAATGTTGGGCCACAACTGGCCGGCCCATTAGCCAAGTTCCTGCATAATGTAAGCGACGGGACTCGTTCCCGGATTGTGCAAGTGCGCCTGCCATTTAGTGGACTTACTCTTGCCACTGGACTAAAGGTCACTTGTAATTAATATAGATATTTTTAACTTCAAAAAAAAAATCTATATAAATTTGATTAAGTAAAATTTTATATTTGGAAATTTTATTTATATAGATTTTTTAATAAAATAAATTTTTTACTTAAAATAATTACAACTCAAATCGTTTATATTATTGCTTAAGAAGGAATGTTTGAGGGCTTGTTCTTTTGATGATAAGTGAAATAGCGATCACCCACTCAATTATATAACTAATCTAAAATTTAATTTTATAGAAAATAAAGAGAAAAGCAACATTTGTTTAGTTGGTACTATAATATTTAGCGACGTCAACAACCATAAATGTCTGTCATAAAATAATCGCAGTGACGTCAATTAGTATCATTTCTTTTCACCATGTTTTCTTTTCCTTTTAAGTTGCTGTGACCCAATAAAAAAGAGGTTATAACAAAAAATGTACTATGCAAAGACTTGTTTCCAAAATAGGCACTTGTTACTTGTCCCACAAATTTTATGTGTGAAATAACACTTGTACACTGCTCGACATTAACTCGCTCACGTGCGTAACGCGTGATTTCTGATGTGAAAATTTTGTGATTTTTGATTGGGCTTTACATATATATGTATTGTATGTAAATTTACATACATACATATTGTATGTAAAGAATACTTAGGCGGGAAAATTTGGGGTTGTAGGTTGAAAACAAAAGCCCGATTAGGGTTTCAGAAAAGGGTGAATCGCATAAATATAGCAGTCTGAAGGCTGATCAAGTCAAGCCTAGCTCTAAATTCAAGTAAACTGGCGAGTTCTGTGACCTAACTTACCATGAATTCAATCAGCTTGGAAGCAAAGGCAAGGTTGGTGATTTTGTCATTTATATTCTCACTAATATGCAATTTTGCTCGTTATTAATGTGATATATGTGGGTAGTTGAAACAAGTGTGCTATTGTAAGTTTAAAAGTCTAATAAATGCAAAAATTTATGTAATATATATCTTATGTTCTTTACTTTGGTGACTTGTTAAACGCATATGTAGTTATTTTCTTATGTCAAAGCCCTCAGTACTCAGTTTTTTATATGCACACATCATGGTACATGCAATGGAACGATCTGTGCTTATTATACCTGGTGAATGGGACTGTTTCCCCACTGGGATTTGGAATTTCAGAATATCAAAAGAGTATATGGCGCAATGCATCTTAATTGATAAGGAGATGCAGTATGAAGAACTTAAACAATATATTACATAAGAGTTTCACAAAGCAAGTGCAGGAATTGAAGTGAGAATAGAATACTATGTACCTGCTGATTTGTCTATATTTTTGTTAGGGAAAACACCTCCAGCTGCGATTACATATGAAAAAATATCGACCACATTTTGGCGACTCAGAGAAAAACATAAAGGGCTAAGCCTTTTGGTTGCATTTGAGGTATTATCCGACCGAACCATAACTGATCAAGCTCTTATGAGTAAGTAAGTGGAGGAAAAGGTTGTTGGTAGAGGAAAAGAAACTGCAAGCAGAGAAAAAGCCAGCCATGATGCAGACTTGTATTTAAATCCAAAAGTGAGTGGTGGTAAAGATTTAGTCTTACCAATAACAGACATTGGGTATCGTTATGAAATGGAACATATATCATCCATTTAGGAGATAGCACACCTTCACTAAACTCTCTCAGAAGTGCAGAGGAACACAATACTGTAGAGCATGGAAAGGAACAACCAGATACAGAAAATGAAATAGAAATAACTTCAGAAATGGGTCCCTTAACTGCAATGTATCACGTAGAAATGTTAGAGGATGCAATTGCAGTTCAAGAAAGAGAAAAAGAAGCAACATAAGCAAAAAAGGAAGGGAAAAGAGATTGTTAATGAAGTTAGAGAAGAAGTTAGACTTGAAAGTGAATATCAAACAGAGCAGGAGGATGAGGAGTTCAGAACATATAGCAAATTAGTAAGCCAAGAGTATGCCTTACTACAGAGATCAAGGAATGAGTCAATGATAGAGCCAGCAACCATTACTACAAAAGCAAGTGGACAACCAAAATGATCAATCAGCCCCCTGGACCAAACAAATGGATTCTCTAATAGACAAACAAATGATAACAGCCGCGACATAGTGGATGAGGTGCTGGCCATTCAACAACCATCCTAGAAACATGCAGAGGAAGACAAGAACAAGAAAAAGATTTTGTTACAGATTGTATAACTGGAGCAAGTGATGCTATAATGGAAGAAAGCCAGAATGAAGATACACAATATAGAATGTGGAGTATGATACTATCAACCAGGGGAACAACACACCTTATTGAGAGAATAGAGAAAGATGTACTTGAAAAGGACGAAATGCAACCAACACAATACTGTGCACCATGTGTGGGTGAACCCTTACTACTAAAAACAGATGTGGAAAACATTGGGTACAATAATGAAGATGATAGAATCTACATTAAGAAAATTTTCAAAAGCAAAAGAGATATGCAAACAGCTCTAGCCATCTATGCTATCAAATGCTTATTCACCTTCAAGCAAACAAGAACATATAAGAAGAGGTTAATAGTTTGTTGTCCATATTCGAGTTCCAGCTGGATAGTGTATGGCCATTTAGTTCCTGGGAGTGCAAAGAAAGTGGAAGTTAGAACAGAAAGACTTACACACTCCTGTGATATCTCAACAAGACAAGCTTATAGCAAGAAAGCTTCCTGCAAGGTGATAACACAAATGCTGAAAAGTAAATATGCAAATAGACAAATGGGTCCAAGGGCAATTGAGATACCATGCATTCTGTTTGAGCAGTTACGTGTTTCAATCTCCTAAATGAAAGCATGGAAAGCTAAAGAGAAAGCAGTACTTAAGGCTAGAGGAAGTGTAGAAGGCAGCTATGCATTGCTACAAAACTACTTAAACCAACTGAAGGAAAGTAACCCCAGCACAGTTATAAGGCTTAAACAAAAAATGCTGGAACAGGACGGCCTAGATTTAAGTACCTTTTCTTCGCCTTCTGTGCATGTATACACGCAGAGAATTATATGCGGTCAGTAGTAGTTATAGACGCAACAACAATAAAAGGAAAACTTAAAGAGACTTTGCTAACTGCTAGTTTCCAAGATGGCAACTTCCAGATAATGCGTTTAGGATTTGGCATAGTTGACAGCAAAAATGATTAGTCTTGGTCATGGTTCTTCCAACAACAATGAAGTGCACTGCCCGATGCTTGCAACCTAGTATTCGTATCTGATCACCACAATAATCTACTCGGCCCTACGTACAGTTTTTCCAGAAGCAAAACATGGTGCCTATGCAGTTCACCAAACAAGAAACGTGAAAACAAGGTTTCCAAGAGTCAAAGGGTTAGCAGTATTAGTTTCTTTCGCTGCACATACATTCACCGTTGAAGAGTTTATGAAGATATTTGCAGAAATTGAGAGCCGTAGCCCAGACTGTGCAAACTACCTACGAGATGTTGGCATCTCACACTAGAGCAAAGTATATTTTCAAGGGCAAAGGTTTAATATCATGAGCAGTAATGTTGCATAAAGCCTAAATGCAGCTATTGCGAAGGCTTTAGAATTCCCTATAGTCTTAATGGTTGAATCAATTCGGATGATGGTTATGAGATGGTTCTATACGCGAAGAGAAAAAGCGAGGCTCAAAAAAACCACATTAACACATGAGGTAAAAAAGATATTGACGAACAAACTTACAGAGCCTTCAAGCTTCATCATCAACAATGCAAGCCCCAACATCTACCAAGTGACAAACAACAGTGGAGAAATATTTACTGTCGACACTTGCAGGAAATTATGCACTTGCAAAGCTTTTGATACCATTTGCATACCTTGTGCACACGATGTGGCAGCTGGTCGGGCCGGCAAAGTTGATTTGGCAAAACTTGTTAATAGCATGTACACTGTAAATGTCTGTAGAAACGCATATGAAGATGTTGTGATGCCAGTTCCAACAACGTACGAGCACCTGTATGCTTTCCAACTAGAAAACAACGGATTGCTTCCACCTGAGTGTAGGCAAGGACCAGGCCGACCAAGAAAGAGAAGGATTTCATCCAGCACTGAGAACCAGGTACTAAAAGAAATCCAAAACACTTTACGTAGGAGCAATAAAACAAAGACTAACAATACATGATTCCAGGGAAGAAAGAACATGGCAATGACACCAAGGAAATGTTCAAGATGCAGAACATCAGGGCACAACAAGGCAACTTGCAATAACCAGATTGAGTGAAGGTAAACACGAGAGCACATATGAAACAAAAATTCTTATGGCAACCAATAAACATTCCACATTTTAACATGATATTTAAACACAGGAGGAGGTCGGGGAGTTTGTTGAGATGTGTGTAAATAAGAAGTCCTGAAATGAAGACCCAAGAAAGAAAACTTTTTGGTTATCAAAGGGATGAATGCATACTTATTAACTCTAGAAAAAGTATGATAAGGCTATAGTTTAAACGAACGTGGCTCAGACAAGCAAGAAATAGAATGTACAACGAAAAATAGTAATGACTACTATGACTTTTGTGTTAAATTTAAGAAAACATGAAAGTAATTATGAAGCCGTGGGTTATCTATATATGTATAGCAAAAGCTAACCAAAACTCCAACTAGACAGCAACTTGAACAAGCTAAGTTAATACATAGTCAAATCAAAACAGATGGAATAGAAAAACATATCAATATACAGATGTAACAACACATAACAAGAGAACAACAATAAGGAAACCATAACGGTTGGTGTGGCTTTAAATAGATGTGTTTAATAATGAAAATGAAGAAAATGTGAAAGCTCAACCGCCTATATAAATCCTATCCATAAGCAAGCAGAGTCACCCATCTTTACACAATGACTTTCTTTCCACACGAGATAATGGTTAACATACTTAAAAGAGTAGGCAAGAACGGGTTTTGATAGCTCAAACCTTTCATCAACGGCAACACACTCACAAACAAAGCTGCAATGGACTCAAAGGTCCTAAAAGAAGTTAAGATAGACGAGTTTGTCTTCGTCAGTTCCTTAGCAAATGAAGATTCCATCTACATACCCTTTTTCCTCTAGTGCTACTTTGCAGGCAACATGACCGCACAGTACATCGAAGGATTATGCATTGCAGTGAAGACATGCCCTTCTGAGTATAGCCTTTACCTTATGCACATAGTAGAAGACCTCGTCTATGCCAAATTTGCATATGGTATTTTCTCCATTTGTTGTGGGTATTATGCAGCAAGTGTATCAATAATAAGAAGCATCTACGAAGAGTATTACAGATTTGATAGTTTTGTCTAAATTGCAGAAACAGTGATATCTTCAATGGCTGATATCGAACCACTACGTACAGGTTTGTATCAACAAACTTATTGGTACCCAGAGGAGATCGTCCAATGTGTATAAACTACGGTTTATGCAGCCAATACGACCTCTGTTTCGATTGAGTGCCCTATTAGTATTCCATGAAAATTTGCGCGAACTGGTGAAGGGAAAAAACATCAAAAAAACCAGTGTTCAATAGGTAACTCCCATATAACTTGAAATTTTCACATGTTCTATATCTAGTTGGGGAAAGCCAATGTCGAATATCTCTATGTATAATAACTTCTTGTAAAAACCCAGGACATGTAATAGGTTTATGTACAATTGGTTTATGTACAATAGCTTTATCTATAATAGGTTAATGTGTAATAGATTTTTCTGGAATAGCCTTCAATGTAAAAGAGTTATATGTAAAACTCTTGGAAATAAGGTTAATGTAAGATACAGTGGAGACGTGCAAGGAGTCTTGTATGACTGGTGGAAAAAATCTGTAATGCGAAATACAATCCTTACTTAAGCAAAGTCTATTTAATATGAAATCTAAGAAAACAAGCAATAAGTTACTACGGAAGCGTGTCGTGTGAAACATACAAGACACATAAAACAACAAGACATAGAAAACTGAAATCCTTAACCAAGAGAAACAATGTAATTGTAAGTGACTGAAACACAAGAAAACAGGAAGACAAAGATAAGAGAAAAAAATAACACTACAACAAGCAAGGTAGTTTAACTCGACAATATAAGAAAATGTTATCATATCTTAGAATAAAAGTCTTCATAGACATCCAAAACAAACTGCAACCTCAAATTATTCACCATCTCAAAAGTAATAACAGCCATCCCCTCGCACAACAACCCATGACAATGAAGATCAACCAACTTAACGGAGAAAGGCCCACAATCACCAGACCGAGAATAATGTGGAACCCAAGGAACTCGAACAAACAAGAAGGACTTCAAACAGATGCCTTCAGTGTCATCAGGATTACAAAATGACTGAATATCATGAAGGAGCATCTCAACAACAGGAACCATAAACTTAGCAACCTTCTGATCAAGCACGTTAGCGAAAGCAATGTGTCAAGTATTTCAATATGACATCTTAGTAGGTGGATAATCAGAGCCACCCAGTGACGATTACCCCAATTCATGATGGTGTACATAGTACCAACACCCTTATACCAAACAAAGGTAGCGCTCTTAGCCCATGAACCACCATGAACAAATGATTTGAGAAAATAGTGACAAGAAAAACACGGGTCTTTTCCACATTGCACCCAAGAAGCATGGTCGGATGATAAACGCTTTGGTAGTAGACCCTCATTAATGAGAAAACTTTTCCCCAACATATAAGAACTACATCAAACCCACAACGCACTAACCATTAAGTGAATTTGCTGCAAAAAACAAAGAAATAACAACAAACGTATTATAGAAGTAATTTAAGGAGAAAAGTGAAAACAAAAAAAGATAAAGAAACACAAATAAACAATATTGAAATAGGAGAAATACAACATACAGACAAATATTGAGAATATGCAAAACACAGAATGAAGAAAACAAAAAATACAAGGACAAAGAAACTCACAGTCGTGGAAACCCAAGAAGATGGAGTAAAAAGCTCCTGAAAAAATGCTGGAGAGACACAATACCCATCCATTGAATAACCACTAAACAAAGCAAAAAAAAAGAATAAAACACAATAGATAGTAAAACCAAACAAGAAACAAGTAATCAGAAAACAAACCTTTCCCTATTACTTGAAAGCACCTAATGGAATCTCTTAATTTTTGCAGGATCAAGAACTGGAAAAGTAGTGTAAGTGGATTATGCCAAGGAATCAGAACTATGAGGGCAACCTCTAACACCATTAACATCTGAACATCCTAAACTTAAAAACTGCGTACCAATTTCCTGAAAACTGGATGTGGGTTTGTCAGTGGAAATAACAGGGGTGCGAAAAGAAAATCGGTGCATTGACGAAGGCGGCAACATAACAGAACTAAGAATAGCAGGTGGAATTGCAAACTCCACACTAGAGTCAGAGTGATCTACATCCTGAACCTAAAGCACGAAGAGATATCAATAGAAAAGAAAGAAATCACAAACACAAAAAACACAAAACCAAAAACAAAAAGGAAACAAGGGAAATAAGTATATGTAAACAAGCTCTGGAGAACGCACCTTGAGCACACTGGCATAGTCACGGTGCATAGAGAGCTGAGAGCACTAAAGTGGAAGACAACATAAAGAAAAAACTAAGATACAGCAAAACAAAAGTGATGCAAAACATTAAAACAAAAAGAGAAAACATGATACCCCCATTACCTGGGCAACACCTAACTGGGAACTTTTGATAACACGAGGAGAAGACTGCAACCCCACTTGATCATCCAACGCAACAGCCTTGAATACAAATAATAAAAATTAAATATAAAAGTACCAAGTTGATAATACACACAAACGGTAAAGAAAGAAAACGTAAAGAATATCAACAAAGGGAATAATAACAAAAACCTAAGCTACTTGGGGAGTCAAAAGTGGTGTGGAATGAATAGAGCCATCAGAACAAAACTTACTACGTGAACTAGTTGGATGGAAGCTCTTTGAAGCATGCTATAGCCAATAGGAAGAAAGACACATTAAATATACAGAAAAGGTAAACCAGAAAATGGAAACAATAGTAAAGGAAAACATTATACATGAAAAAAATACAAGTAATAAATGCATAATGTAGACAACATTCACTATACACAGGAGCATAAAATAAAATAGTAACAAGAAGAAACATATAAATAATGGCATAACACTGATCTTCTTAGCAGTTGGAGGGTATGAAGCTTGGCAACCACCAGAGTAGAGAGAACGGTTCACATGAGAATCTAAGGTATACGATATTCAAACAATGTTAAAATTTCTCTCTGCAACAAATAATCTCTCCCCTTAATAAGCTCAATATTTCACTGATAATCAACTTCTGCTCATTATGTAGTTGAGAAGCATTAGATGCTCTGAGATCAGAAATCTCCAACCTCAACTCATTAATCTGAGCAGAAACGTAAAAATCAAAGAATGGCTAACTCCCGCTCCTGAACCATAACTCGCATGCATCACACGAGGAGGAAAAAAAGTTGCGGCACCTTGTTCAGCATGCTTAGAGGCAGGGTCGAAAGATGACGCACCAGAAAACCACTCTGAATACAAAAATCTATAGGCAAAATAAAGCAAACTTTGCATATATGCAACACTCTTATTTGGCCTAGTTGCAGCATCAGACAAACCTATAACGTAATGCTGGCTCCCCGACAATGCAAATCGACGTTAAAACAAAATAGGAAAAGCAAAAGAACTAAGGGACTAGAGTAAACGGTTCTTGTGGTTGCTCGATGCTCAACCTCCAATATAGTTTCATTGTGGAATGATTTCAATGTAGGTAAAGTCCGAAACCGGCGCTAAAGAAATGTTACATCAAAGTCATCATCCCGAAGAGCAAACAACAACCTCGGGACAGAAGCAAACATATATAACTGAAGTGCAACTAGAAACCCATGAACTGTAACAGACGCATGCATAAGCTTTTTCTTGACCTCAAAACAACAACCAACATCAGGTTCAGGGACAACCATTCGAAAAGTCCTCTGAAAAGACAACCTCCCCCATTGGTAAGCAAAGAAGGCATTCAGATCTTTCAGCAACTCAACAACCCAAGACGAGGGTTTGATAGGATGCGTACCATAGATGAGAATACCATCCACAATAACCATCAAAACCAACCTAAACCTCATCCAACCAGGCATACTCGGCTCAGCTTTTAGCATGGCAAGAATATCTTCAACTCTGATCCTTTTTGCAGGACCCACTTGAGCAGACCAAAACCACAGAGAATCAGAGGGAACCTCTTCTGAGTTCATACCAAATTGGTCAGCAGTAAATGGCTGACATGGAAGACCAGTGATACGCCCAAAGTGAGTGATAGAGAACCAATGAGGATGTACATGGAAAAGAAACCAGACCTCATCAGGATTCTCTGTAAGAAGTTGTCGGCACAAGACATTGTAAAAGAGCCTACTAGACAACAAGCATTGTCGCTCTGTCAATGAAAACAGGGAATTAAGTGGTGATCTCAGAAGAGCAGCAAGCTCAGGAGTTCCTTGCAAGACATCTAGAATATCTATAAGATAATCAGGCATGATGTACGAGTTGACCCGCCTAGTTATCAGATACTTACGAAAAGAAAAAAGGGGCTTAGGCAAGCACATTTGTGAACCCCTTACAAGAAAGGACAAAGTAAGAAAAAATGTGCACGAAACCAAAATGAAAACAAGAATAATAAAAACATAAACAAAATAACAATGGAAACAGGAAGAAATTAGAACTTTAGAATACAAACATGAACTCCGAGAACTCATACAAGGTTAATTATACCAATTTAATCTCTCGTGCGTATTGTATCGATGTAGCACTTAAGAATCGAATCTACGAGGACCAATGGTTACATTATCGATCTCTAGATTAAACTCAAGCTAAGACAAATCAAATAACGATGGAAACAAAACAAAGCAATAACGATCTGAAACTAATAAATAAAAAAGCATCGGGCATTCATCAGGAAATAAAAATCTAACTAGAGAAACTATTCAAGAAATAACTTAAGCTCAATTCTCGACTTGAACAGAAATGTATAACAAGCTTACTCTCGTAGTACTCGAAACTCTACTCGACAATTCAGAGGTCCTAACTATCGTTGATTCCAAATTTCGAACATGCATTAAACAAGTAGATTCAATTATCCACAATCAGCCTAAACATCAGCTATCACGGTTTAGGATTGATTGCTTATTTAACCTAGTTCAGATTCCTAGCAAGCTTTTAGAGAGCTAACAACCTAAGTTCATAGATTAGTTGATCAGACTATTCTAAGTATTAAGCACAAGATTAGATGGAGAATAATCTTATTAGATTTGGTTCTATTTGTCCCTAATCATTGATGCCTAAATCCCTAGAAACCCTAAATATGATAAGAAAACTACTCAGACATAGAAGAAAGAACAAACAAAGAAGAAGATGTAAACATAATGAAATTGCAATAGAAGATAAAAGAGGGTATACAAATCTTCCCCAATGGTGTTGTGGAGAATGAATTCTCTCCCCAAGATTAAAAATAAAAGTGGCTGCTGAAAATAATGATAGGATTCTTCTAAAACGTGGCTAGACCTACTTTTTATAAGGGGAAATTGTTCTTGTACAAAATAAGTTAAACCGGGTGAAATATGGAAATTTCAGGATTTTCTCGTGAAATTTCGATGATTGATCAATCAAGGTGTTGATCGATTGATCAAGGTGTGATCGATCGATCGAGGCCTTAGTAGATTGATCCTCAAGTCGAACACATCTTCTGGTGGCGTTTGTTTGCGGCCAGAATGACATGTCTTCGGTAAACTCGTCATATTTTCTTAACCGCTTACCCGATTGCCCTCAAACCACCTCCAAATGAAAGATAATTCACGTGGCTATCTTGTGTCTAAATTTCAGCTTGATCCAACAGTGTAAAGTCTTTCAATGAATCTAAACTTCTGACGATTCTGCATGATTCTGCATCTCTATATGCTCGTTTTTTCTCAAAACACCTCATCTTCTCCAAATGTATCATATGACCTAAAAAGACTCCAAATAAGACTAAAAGATAATAACCTAAAGTAAAATATATTGGAATTACAATAACAAAGAGAACACATCAATACTATAAGCTAACCCCAAAAAGTAAGGATGAAAGAGACCAACTCATTTTAACACAGAGATTGAGGAATAATAAAAGATAGAAGAAAGAAATAGGAGATGGGAAAAAGACGAAACGAAGATATGAGGAACAACATCAAATAACGTAGCACAAAAGGGAAAAGAGCGAGAAGAACATCGGAATGGAGAAAGGAAAACATAGTCCTTACATGCAACATAAATGCGAACCAGTAAAGCACTTAAACAAGAAAATCTAAAGAATGAAACAGGAAAACATAATCCTTAAAAGCAACATAAACGCGAAACAGTTGAGCACTTAAACAAGGAAATGCAAAGAATGAAACAGGAAAATATAGTCCTTAAAGGCAACATAAACGCGAACCAGTTCAGCACTTAAACAACAAAATGCAGAGAATGAAAGAGTGTAACATGGATGAGAAATGAGAGATATGAGCCAAACACCAAAGGCAACATTTGCGCAAAGTTCGAAATAAACAATAAAAATCGGTGACAGGTCCGAAAACAAATTCGTAAAAGATTACAAAAATTTACTCACAATATCCAGACAAAGAAGAAACGAATTAGGAAATAGAAGGAAAACATGCAAATAATGAGACACTCTAAAATCCAAGCGAGATTCGCGAAGCTAAAAATTGAGGACATAAAGACAAAAAACTAGACCTTCAAAGCAATGTTCACAATGCCTTTTACCTTTATTCGAACAACGACTACGAGAACTAACAAGTCCTCCGCTACCATCAGAACTTTCTTCTCCGACATCGAGACTGCCAAATCCATCAGATAAATCATTTTTCTCCCTCGATGAAGCAGGTAAAATCGGAGACAAATCACTACTATCAGAATCTCCGTCAAAGACATCAAGAATATCACTAGAGCTTCGAGAAAGTTTCTTAAACCACTGTGATTTTTGCGAGCCGAATGGCAAAGAAAATGCCTCCGACGCTGTTCTCTGCCGACTACGAGTTTGAACCATCACAAAATCGAAAATAGGAATTTTCTCGCTCTCGGCAGTTACTAGTAAACTCTTACAAAGAAAAAAGTGACGATTCTGATTCTAGAATAGAATAAAGCGACAACAAAATTTTATTAAAATCAATAAGAGGGTAAAATAGTAAAATTAAATTAATAACAAATACCTAATTTAGTAACAAATCTTACTGAGTTCCTATTTTGGAAAACATTATTAATCTGAGTGTCTATTTTGATAATTATCTCAATAAAAAATAAGGTTTGAATATGCATTTGTGTCCAATCAGAGTCGGAGATTCAGAGGCAACGACCAGCACTGAGGAAATTCTCTTGTGCTTGGTCACTAGAGACGAAAAACCTTCTACTACTTTGGATCTTTTTGTGGGCCCCAATATCTTCTCTTCCCGTAACACATTTTCTTTTGTTCCTTTTCCAACAGCTCGTGCTGAGGAGACTCTTTGTTTTTTTTTTTCTTTTTTTAAAATTTATGTTTTAATCACAGGTTTGGATTCTTATACCAAATTATAGCTTCAGTACAGTTTTAGGAAAGTATTTTTGACAATATGATGTGTCCTGCCGTTTCCAAAAAAAAAAATATTGTACAATATGATAATATATACTTTTGATTTTATAATCACGATCAGTAGAGTTGTTCTAAGTTTGATGGTTAGTATCAAGCTATGTATTTTTAAAAAAAGAATTTTGGAATATGTTTTAGGTTATGGATTAAACCTTATCGATCCAATATTAGAAAAAAAAGAAAAAAATACGGTCTAAGAATAATTTCAAAGAATAATAAAAATACAAGCCGACCCCATACATCCACAAGGTCCACGTACAAGAAAGTCTTGCACCCAAAATGGTCGAACTATTGTCATTTTTAATTCCAAAATACTCCTTTAACTTTTTCGTATTTACTTAATTATTATGGATATCTACTTAATTTAGTCTGGACATCCACTTTGCTCGTCTTTTTCTTTTCTTTTTCGTATACCTCATTATCATATATATACTTAATTTCGTGACAGCAAGTTTGCATATTGTATTCCAATCTAACATCACATGATAGATCACAACAAAAACATAGAACTTTTTTTGTTCTTAAACAAATATAAATAGAGTATATCTTTTTTTTTTCTTTTTTTTAATTGTGGTAAGAAAAGAGTATGATTTTTTTCCATATAAAAAGAAAAACAGATCAGTTTCAGAAAAAAAACAGAGTATGCTTTATCTCAAAATGATAAGAACAGAGTATGCTTTTCCTTAAAATGATAGAAACAGAGTTCTTAAACTAACAAAGACAGAGTATGTTATAATGACTGGTATATAATAATAAGTCACAACGCCTCATGATCAATCAAACTTAGTTTTACAAAGCTAGAGGATAATCCATAATTCACTATCTATATTTATGGTGTACTGAAGAAAATACAAACAAAATACAGAGACATAATATTTGGCTAATGTAGCTTATGCACAAAAGAAAAACAGAAGTGAAGAAGAATCCATACAAGATCATGAGTTCATGACGACTCAATATAGTCAGTCAACCCCATGAAAACGAACCGTTAAGGGACACTGGGGTACACGCGCTTTCCATCACGGTCACGGTCACCGTCACCGTCACCGTCACCGCCGGAGGAGTGATGGAACAAAGAGATAATGGCTTTGACGACTTTAGTCTTGACCAACTCTCTCTCTTTGGGGATCACACTTCCTTCTTTCTTTTTGAACGGCTTTAGTTCACCGGAGCTCATCTTCTTCAGACTGTAATAGTTTATGTGTTTGTGTGTATGTGTGGATATGTGTTTTGCTTTCTTCTTTTGCTGTAATTTATAAGGAAGTGAAGACTCTTGATCGAGAATTAAAAGACTTGAGCTCTAAGTTGTCAATGTTCACATTACGTGTCAGCTCTGAATAGACTTTTTTTTTTTTTTTTTTACATGAATAAGCATCAGTGATATTTTTTTTTTGGACTGGTCCCACCTAATGGTGATGGACCCCATATGAGACTATTTTGCTCTCACTAGAGCGTTATGGGAATTGATACCGAGTGCTGAGACTGAAGGGAGAGGTATTTAACCACCTTATCCAACTCATCCTGGCAGCATCAGTGATACTCTTTTAGTTTTAAATTGCTTCAGTATAATATATGTGTTTTAAATTTATTTAATTTGAGAAATTCCTCTTATTTTTTATGAAATGCTCAATTAAAATTTTCTTTAATACAATTTTTATATCCACTTCCTAAAACACCTTATTATCTGTTTTCTACATTGTGGATAGGGTTTGGACATAAAACCAGATAACTAAAATCTAAAGTGAAATCGACCCGATAAAAAGGAATCGAACACGAATCGAACTCGATAATAAAATACTCAAATAAGTCCTAAATTTATGTACTAAAAAAATTGATCTCGAATCCAAACCGGAACCGAATCAAGAATCTAATGGATACCCCGTATACTTTTGTTAATTTATGTTTTGTACTTATTTTTTTTACTTCTTTACTATTTTTAAAATTTTATATAAATTTTAATATAAATAGCCAAACCTGGATCCGATCTATATCCGAAGCAAACCGACCGAAAAGTAAAAGTACCCGAATGAGTTTTAAATTACTAGACCCAAAAACCCAAACCCGAATATACTCGAACCAAAACCCGAAATACCCAAACCTAGGATGGGTTAAACTTCTATTGCTAGAATCATTAATTAAATTATCCTAACTATTAAACTAAACCTATTAGACTAAGAAGAACTCGGTAACTAAACATAAAATTTTAAATAATACTTGAAATACTAGAAAACATAAATGAGTTTTATCATTTGGGAAATTGTTCGGAATATCTCGGGTTGATAATTCGAAATATTGTTTTCGAGATATTATCTTATAGATCAAACATCCGAACCAAAATTGAATCGAATTAGATGAATCAAACCTGAAAATTATTCAAATGGATCATAAATATATGTACCCAAGAAACCGAATTCGAACCCAAATCTGAACCAAAAGAACCAAACTTTAATGTTCTAGAGTTTTTATATTAATTTCTTTTAATTTTGAATTTTTATATAAAAAATACCTGAATTCGGACTCGATCTATAGCGCACCAAACTCTATCTGAAAATAAAAAATTTTGAATAAATCTTAAACTAAAATAACCGAAATACCAAATTAGATGAACGTAATCCGAGAATATACCAGAATATGTCCAAAATCTATATATCCAAAAAATCGAATCCAAACCCGTAGTAGAACTGAATTTTTAGCTAATATATTAAATTAGTTTGTTTTAGAGTTTTTTTCTATTAATTCTTTATTAATTTTGAATTTTTGTATAAAAATCTATAACAAAACCTACTTTAAACCTATTTTTAAAGGTTGTTATGAATCTTAGGTTAATTTTATCATATAGTTTATAACACGTCCAAAATAAAAGTTCTGCCGCTTTAATATATAAGACTAGGATTATATCTGCGTTAAAACCTAGAATTTGTTTGTTTTGATTTTTTTAACTGTGTTCATTTAGATTGTTAGACCCGTGTTGATATTTTGAAATATTTGTTTCGAAATGTTGTTTTAGAGGCTTGAAAGCCGAACAAAATCGATCTAAATTATAAGAAGCAAACTCACCAAAAATACTCAAATATGTCCTAGAAACTTGCCACAAAGATGCTCCTAGTGTTTTATGTTAGAGACAATTTTCCATTCTTGATATGTACTAAAAGAAAAACAAAATAGAAAAAGTGAGCTGCAAAATTGCAAGGTAGAAGCCAAACTTCTGCGCTTGAACAATATTATTCTTTTTCCATCATAACTTAGAAGATGAAAATAGCTTCAGAGTTGTTCCTTGCTCTCGATATTATCTACTCGAACGAGATGAGATACTTGAAATCAATAGATCAAGGTTGAGATGAGAAAAGAGTTGAATCAGAAAGATTAAAATCAAATGAAGATTTCAATCATCGGAAAAGATGAATATCAAAGATTTTCCAAGTCTTTCAATTTAATTTTTGTTTGATCTTTTGAACTACCTTCTTTACATGAGTAAATTTGCATAGTAAGGAACCCATATAAGTCTAAAACTCAAATCGGTCTTAGCTCCATCACTCTTGTTGTGCCTTGAACCTTTTGTGCACAGAGAGATTTAGTTAATGGATCAGCTAAGTTTAGTTATGTCCTGACATATTGCAATAATAATACACCAGCTTCTATCAAGCCTCTTATCACCTTAGGTCTTTTACAAATATGTCTTTTTTTTCCATTATACAGCTTGTTCATTGCAACTGCAATAGCTGATTGAGAATCACATCTCATGGAAACTGATGGCAAGTCTTTTCCGTACATTGGCAAATCAATAAGAACACTTCTTAACCAATCAGCCTCTTGACTAGCTAATTCTCATACTATTAGTTCTGATTCCATTGTCGATCTTGCTATACAAGTTTGTTTAGAAGACTTCCATGCTATAGCTCTATTTCCTAACGTAAATATGTACCACTCGTGGAGTTCACATCATCATGATCATTAATCCAATTAGCATCACAAAATTCTTCTAGCACACCAACAGATACATCATTTTAGACTCCAATTCATTGTTCCTTTCAGATACCTTATCAATCTTTCTAATGCAACCCAATTTTTTTTACTAGGATTATGTGTGTATCTGCACAACCTACTTACTGAGTAAGTGATATCCCGTCTTGTGAAAATCATCAAATACATCACACTACCCAGAACTTTTCATATTCTCTCTGTCTAACATTGTCCTAGTATCTTCTTTATGTAATGAGATTGACAGAGAGAGTACCCTGAAATGGTTTTTGATACTTTTATTCCCAATATTACATCAATCTCCTTCAAATCCTTCATGCTAAATTTCGAACAAAGAAATGATTTTGTGTTCTCTATGATATCTAAGGATGTTTCTAAAATCATCATATCATCTACATAAAGACAGATTATCACAAAGGTTGAGCTGTTACCTTTACTGAATATGCATGTGTCTCCATTGTTTGCTGTGAATCCAAAATCTAGCAATATTGAGCTAAACTTTTCAAATCACTGTTTGGCACTTGCTTCAGACCGTACAATGATCTTTTAAGTTTGCAAACCTTATTCTCTTGTCCTTCTATTACAAATCCCTTTGGTTGAATCATATAAATTTCTTCTTCTAAATCTCCATTCAAGAAATTTGTCTTCACATCCATTTGATGCACAATCAAGTTGTGTGTTGTAGCTACAGCTAATAGCAATCTTATAGATGCTAACTTGGTTACAGGTGACTATGTGTCGAAGAAATCGATTCCATGTTTTTGAGAGTATCCTTGAGCAACCAATCTTGCTTTGAACTTCTCTATAGTTCCATCTGCCTTGTATTGCCTTTTCAGAATCCACTTGCACTTTATAGCTTTACATCCTCGAGGTAAGTCTACGATTTCCCAAGTGTGATTTGCAATGATCGAGTCATACTCACTATTGATTGCTTCCAACCAGAACATAGCATCTATTGACTTCATAGCTTCTGAGTATGTTGCAGGATCTTCTTCTATCAAGAAAGCACATACAAATTCTTCTCTCACTTCATTATCTAAAACCAAGAAACTTGTTATAAAGTCTGGATCATAGTTTCTTGTTGTTCTGATTCGTTTGCTTCTCCTGATTTCTACAATATCATTATCAGAGTTTCTTTTTCCAGACATTACTGTTGAATTCATACTGTTAGAATCATCACATATCTCAGATTTCTCAGGAGATTTTTGAAATGAGAAAACATGTTCAAAGAATTTTACATCTCTGGATTATATGACATGACCAAGTCTTTTGCTTGTTCTGTCAAATGTTAAACACCTGTAAGCTGAACTTTTGCAAGCGTAACCTATGAACACAACATCAATGGTTTTTGACCCTATCGTTGTCCTCTTGAAGCTTGGAAGTCCGACTTTAACCAAACATCCCTAAACTCTTACGTGACTGAGACTTGGCTTATGACCTTTCCAATGTTCATACGGTGTTGCTTGGCTTATGACCTTTCCAATGTTCATACAGTGTTGCTTCTATACCCTTATGAGGTACTCTATCTAGAATGTAACAGGCAGAGAGTATAGCTTCTCCCCATAAGCTATCTGGGGACCTGAGCTTAGAATCATGACATTCATCATATTTTTCAGTGTCATATTCTTCCTCTCAGCAATTCTATTTTGCTGTGGAGAATAAGGAGCAAATCTTTCATGTATAATGCCTTCTTTGTTACAAAACTCACGCATTGATTCACACTCATATTCACCTCCCCTATCAGATCTAATCCTCTTTATTTTCTTGTTTAATTGATTCTCTACTTCAGACTTATACAAAAGAAAGAAGCTAAATGTTTCATCTTTAGAGCTTAAGAGAAACACTTCTGAATACCTTGAGTGATCATCTATAAATGTTACATAGTATCGTTTACCTCCTCTACTTTCTGTATTCTTGAAATCAGCTCTGTATGAATCAAATCAAGGAGATTAGAACTTCGAATCATTTTGTTGACAAAGGGCTTTACAGAATGCTTAGCTTCAACACAGATTTCACACTTTGGAATTCATAGCTAAGTTTATCAGGAATTAGATATGTTTGGTTTAACCTCTTAATTGATTTCATATTTAGATGACCGGGTATACTATGCCAACTATCTAAATCATAAACCAAGTAAGTAGAATTCTAAGTTTTCATTTCATTAAGAGTTTCCAATACAACCAAGTTCCTATTAAAAAATGCTTTTCCTACGTAGTTTCCTCCCTTGGTCAATACCATTTTTCCAGATTCAATCGTCTGCTTAATACCAGCAGTCATAAGCAAAGCACTCGAAATCAAATTCCTGTGCATAGATGGCAGTAACAACACTTTAGTTAAAGTAAAAATTCTCCGTGAGGACAAGGTTTGGTTCACTTCTCCAATGCCTGCAACTTTCATAGGACTTACATCACCCAGAAACACCTTTTTTTTATCGAGACTCTCCAATCTTTTGAACAGGATCTTATCATTGTATATGTGTCTTGCCGATCCAGAGTCAACTATCCAATCAACAGTGTCACTTGTTACGTTTACCTCTGTCACAACAACGATGATTACCTCAGTCAGATGTGCCTTAGCTATTTATGCATCTTTCACTTGTGGAGGGAGTTTACATTCATGTTTCTTGTGACCTGGCTTGTTGGAATTCCAAAATTTGACTTTCTTCTTAAATTCAGCTGAGTGTTTCACTGAATTTTTCTTCCCTTTTTCCTTTGATCCACCAACTTGATTCTCCACAAGATAAGCATCATTTGTAGAGTATTAAGTTTCTGGTATATTACCAATATATGCACGATTTGCATCTTCAATTAGGATGTCTGAGATCAGCTCATTCAATGTCATCTTCTTCTTTTCATGCTTGAGTTTGCTTCTGTAGTTATTCCAAGTTGAAGGAAGCTTGTCAATTAACACAAGTGCAGCCAACTGATCATTTATTAGAATTCTTCAGATTGAACTCTTGACACTATAGCTTCATAGTCATGTAGTTGCTCAAGTATTAGTAAATCATTCTTCATCATGGAAGAGGTCCAACGTGATGTACATACTGTTTCTTTTCTTGATCTTCTGTTCCATACTTCTTCTTCAAATTATCCCAAATTTCTTTTCCAGATTCAAAGTTTACATATATATCAAACAGTTTCTCTGACAGGTGTCTAATTACATGTCTCTACAAGTCCGATTATGTTCTTCAAATGTACGTTTTTTCTTGCTCTTAGAATCTTCTTTCTTTGACTCCAATCCATCTGAATCTTTACAGGATAAATCTGCAACATCCGTAGAAAAAGAACGATCTCCGAACAAGACGTATTCTAGTCCAATTTCCTAAAAGAAGAACTATTACCACCTTCTATAATTAGGTCCCGTGAGTGGTTGTAATCTTGATAAATCTGGCACCACCACATTCTTCGTTATATCTGTTCAGCTCTAATAAAGACTATTGTTCAAGATTGTTGGAGACAGTCTTCGATTCTTGACCTGTACTAAAAAAAGAACAAAACAGAGAAGGTGAGCTGCAGAATTGCAAGGTAGAAGCCAATCTTATGTGCTTGAACAATATTCTTCCTCTTCCGCCACGACTTAGAAGATGAAGATAGCTCCAGTGTTGTTCCTTGCTCTTGATTTTATCTACACGAAAGATTGAAATCAAAAGAAGATTTCAATCATCGGAGAAAATGAATATCAAAGATTCTCTCTCTTGTTTCAGCGTAGCGATATGATCCAAGCTGCTCTCTCTCACCGTTTGTTAATCTGTTTATAGCATTCATACATTATTTAATACTTAGAAAAGTCAACCTGATTCACTCTTAATGGGCTAATGTTTTGTTGACGAAGCCCATAGACCAAAGTCCATTTCTTAAGTAAACCAAATCTCTTTTAAGAGCATGCACATCAATGAACCCCCTAGTGGGGTTCTTAAAAAAAAAAATTTAAAAAAAAAAAACATTAAACTTTCGTAAAAAAAAAATTGACCAATCGTGGGCCGCCACGTGTCGTGGGGCCCATGCTACAGTGCAAGAATCGGGTTCTTAACAGAGAACCTCCAAGAGCCAGGTTCTTTAATTTTTTTTGGTTTTTGTGCTTAGAACCTCTTTAGAGACTCCAATGTACATGGTCTAAGCTTCTAAGTGAAATTTACAGCTGGTTTTATAACATTTAATTAATTCTATATAATATGTTTGTCTATATTCTTTTTTTTGTTGATAGATTAATTGATTAACAAAGCAAGAAGGTGATACAAAGTTCGGAGAATAAAAGCCGACGGGACAACATAAAACCCCTGGAGACATAACTCAAAAAGGGAAACAAGAGCCCTCAAAAAGGGAAACCTACAAATAAAATGTATGAGAATGACAACAAGGGAAAAACCTCAAGCTCCAAAGAACCTAAAATAAACCAAAACCACAACAATCCCGAGATCCCAAGGAAACAGGTAGGCATCACCTAGAGACAAGATCGAAGACAGACTTGAGAGCAGCACAAACAGAACAGAATGCAGTGGAGAAGACGAGTCAAATTCGATGAACCGCACCATAAAAATGCTCCAAGATGAAAGAAGCCGAAGAGAAACTAGACATCAAGAAAACCTCTTGAGAGTGCTAGGGCTAAACATCAGAAAAGATGTAAAGCTCTCGCACGCTGACACAACAAGCCCGACTAAAGCCATCTATAGCCAAAGCCGAACCACCTCCTCACAAGAGAAGAACTCCAAATCGAAACCACTGCATCATGAAACCAAAAATTAACACAAACCCTTAGAGAGGACCGTAGATGAGCCAGCAGCAATATATCATCCAAAAGACAAGACCCGAAAGCAGAACTACGAACAAGACGACGTAAGCATCAAGAAGAAGAAACTAAAGAGAAGCGGACCTGAAGCTAAGGCACAACCAAAACTGAAAGGAAAAGACGTAAGGGAATATGTGACAAGCACTTAGAGCACATGTACCGTCGATCTAACACCTAACTTCACATGACCTCCCAATCTAGCCAAAACTCACAAGTTCCAACTTTACCAAACCCTAGATCTAGAAACTTAAAACCAGCCACCTAAACCAGGCGGAAATCAATGGCCGGAACAAAGAAGAGAAGAACCAAACCAGAGTGACGACGAGATCCATCTGGCTATCGCCAGAAAATTTCACACCCTGAAAATTGTTGTCGAAAATGCCGCTTAATAGGTTGTCGATGGTGGAAGAGCAAAAGACGATGAACGGTGTCGGTTTTGTCAGAGCCCCCGACCACCACTCACCAAAATCAGATCAAAGAAACCTCGGTGGTGATAAACTGTATAGTCTTCTCTATCACTTCTGCTTTTTCTCTCTTTCTTTCCTTTTTTTTTATCAGTTTCGGTATATTCTATTATTCGTAAGATGTTATAATACGAAAAGTCTATAAATCCCATATATCAATAACTAATTATCATTTATTAATGTAGTTCATATATTAGTAAAAGGCACATACTTGGGGACTAAGGTTCACTGTGCCATCGTTTGGGTCAAGGAATTGGGATCACAGCTTCTGTAAGTTGAACTTGATACAGAAGTTTAATAAGTATATAATTTTGTTCACAAATCGTATTTAATTATTTATTTAGTCAACAATAATTATAGTTCGAAAACACTAAGAAAAGTTAATCCTTGACAGAAAAACAAATAGTTGTTGACTTCTAGTTAATGTATTTGCCTTTTTGGCATTAATATCGATCAATCCAGAAGAATTAATGGCCTCCTAGCTACCAACGAATCCATTTTATGTTGAGGATACGAATTCACTACTAGCATAATTTATAAATTTATTTTCAAACTCTTTTTGACGTTTACTATAAATTCATCAAAAAAGTTTAGTGGCCTAATTGGACCCATAAGATTATAAACAGATAGATACTAAGTAGAAATTAAGAAAAAGAATCTCAATCACGAAATGGGGCCTTGTGGAAAACAAGCGTGTATAATAAATAAGTAAAATATATTAGTCGCTATAGTTCAATGAATCTAAAACAATATTTGTATCATAGGCGTTTGCTCTATTTGTATTCATTCTTGCACTTTCGTATCTTTTCTTTTAATACTTTTCAGTTTTCACTTAAGATTTTGATCGAAAGGTCAATGCATACATTTGAAGAGGGATAGTAATCAACGATTCGACGAGTGTGAACGGGAATCAAAAATAATAATTTCTGAAGAAAACAAAAGCCATAAATAATTAAGAAGGTTCGTAGTATTAAAATTATTATATTGTCTAACAGCTGGAGAGTCAAAGACATCACCATTTTCTTTGATTCAATGGTAAAAGACGTGACTTCAATTTTCTTCCTAATGTGAAGACTGAAGACCAAATGTGGAAAGTTTGACTCTATTACTTTATCTTAATATTCATATTTAGATCGATCTAATATTAGAGATATATCCTGATTTAACTAAGTTTGGTACAGTTTACTAGTAAAGTTTTTCCTAGTATGCTCAGTTTGTATATAATAAGGGTGGACAAAATATCTGTAAGATTCGATCCGATTCGTTATTTATTTTGATTTGATCCGAAAATTTCGGATATCCGTAAAGTTTTGAAGCAAAGCAAATAGTAATATATAATATCTGTTAAAAACAAAGTAAATAACAAATATCATTTTCCAAAAGGACCGGATATCCGCTCCGATTCGTATATCAATAAATATGTATTAAAATATTAATTATGTATATATATGTTATAATACAAATAATGTTGTGCATATTTATATGGTTGAAAATGAGTCAAAGTAGTATTTAGCTAATTTTTATTGTTTAATATTTTATTTTTATAATGTTATTATTCTCCTACATGTGATTTAATATGAGTTTTGTTTTTTAACTAGTTTGTTTAAAAGTTATATTTGTATTTTTTAAAAGATTTATATTGATAAAATATCTATTTTAGGTTTTAAATTTTATATTGGCATTGTTTTCTCATATTTCTACATTATTCTTGTAATTTTTATATATTTAATTTTATTAATATTTGTAAAATGGATCAAAGTAGATTATTCGCGGATCTTTGAAAAAAAATAGATATCCGAGTTTTTGGATATCCGAAAATTTTCGGATCGAAGCGGATCACGAAATCAAATATTCAGTTCATACGGAGCGGATCACGAATATTACAAATTTTCCAGATATATGCTCCGTGTCCACCCCTAGTATATAACTAACTAAATTCCGGTTTAGGTAATGAAGAGAAACTTCCGATACTTTTTCTTTTTGCTACTTCTAAAAAATAAAAAGTCGTCAAAATATTCCAACAAAATAAATCATTCAGGGCGTATATATAATTTTGTCAATACAAACTCACGTACGGACAACAAAATGCACATGCTTGTAGTTTTATAATTCTAGACATATAACGTCTGATCAAAAGGTGAGATAGGTCAAAAGAGTTATATGCAATATATTTTTTCTCAGGCACTATATTTGAGGCTTCTCATTTCTTCTTTTATATTGTCGTCACTACCTTTAGCCGCCGGCGAGAGCTTTGTTTCCTCTCTATGAATTGCTCTCATCTCTCCTCTGTCTTTCTCTTCTCTTTTTGATTTCGTTTTCAAATTTTAGTGATGATATCGTGAAACACTCCGGTGTTTCTAGATCTGAAATGACGGAATAACCGCTCTTCCACCAGAATGGTCCACGAATTCAGATAGAGCCACCGTTCTCCGCTTCTAACCCATTTCCATCTAGTTCATCGGTCCGTTTACCACATGGTCTTCCGATGAATCATTCTGGCGAGCTCGATCCACCTTTCCAAAATTTCAGATTTGTGGTTCTCTCCTGGCTAAATGGCGAGGCGTGTTCATTTTTCTGCAGTTACCGTGGGTTTTCTGGCGTAAAAGATTCCCTCTCTTCGGCAAAGTTCTTCTGCCGAAGGTTCAACATAACAAACCGGTTTCCTCCGTTCTCCTCCAGTCCCAGACCCAAGATCGATATCCTCTTGCCACCAAGCTACTCCGTCGAAGATAAATAGGTTATGTTGCTCTTCTTACAAGCTCTATCAGAATAGATTTCAAATCGAGGAAGACCCTTTACGATGTAAATGTTTCTAGGATTCTTTATACATGACTTTTCTCTGCGGAGTCCACAATCTGGCCGTCCTGAAGTTCTTCCGGATTTGGCAAGTTCTGAATGTGCGGCGGCAACGCTTCAACTATCCAAACCTTAGCTGAGTATAGCTACTATAGGGTTTAAGCCATGGACCTAAATCTCCAATTATTTTGGTTATGGAATTTTGGTCCTGTCTGTTTACACAATCTATTATTGATTAGAGGTGTCTATCTAGCCTATTGGACCTTTATCTTTAATTGCTTTATTTTGTCAGCCTTTGTATTTCGTGAGTCCATCTATAAGCCCATGAATATTTAATGAAACACAAATATTTTAGACCAAAATAAAGAAAAACGTCTAGACAATTTTTTGCAGCATGAATTTCTTGTATTTCGAAATATAAGAAGTTTTATTATGTTAGAATATTGTTTATGATTACTTAGATTATATTTGTTTTAAGAAATGATTTAAAAAATCTTTTTTTAATATGTGTAATCTTAACTAAATCTTTTATAGTATATTTTAAATTAAAACTTACATATTAGTAATATATTTTCCCCGTCAAAACGTTAAGAAACCTAAAGTGTTATTTTAGATCTTTTCACACAAACTAAAAAATAATATAAAAAGTCATTTATACTTCTAGTGATTAAGGTAACAATTTGCTAAATTCGATGTTAAAATTTTTGATTAGAGGTTAAAGTTGAAATTTTTTAAAAACAACTACATTAAAATTGTAGAATGATACTTTTTGTGAAAGGTGTTCCTCACTTACGAAGAATACTTCTTTCAAAACAGAGGGAATATGTACTCTTGAGCATTTTGGATTCTCGATTATCGAGACTGCACGTTGGCATACTAAATTAGAAAATATTAATATGATTACAACATTTGGTACCATGAACAAAAGGAGTGTATTAATTAAGACTAATACAACAAAAATAATTTTAGATTTATCGCAATATGTAAATACCTTAAATCGTTCGTGACACTAACAACAGAAACATTATAAGAACAAAAAAAAGAGACAGAATCATAACTAAAAAAAGCCTATACGACGAGAGATGAGCAATTATTTAAACATAATTAAAATAGCAACATAAAAGAAACCATAAACACAGAAAAGCTTGTNTTTTTTAAAAAAAAAAAAAAAAAAAAACACAGAAAAGCTCACGACGGCGCACATATGTTCAACTCCCAAACAAAAGGAGGATTAGCGATGAGTGGGATGCACGCGCCTCCGTTAAAGTCGTCATCGCCGGTAGAGTCAGAGCCACGAGTACAACCGGAGGGAGTGAGGACAGAGATAATGGCTTGTGCGGCCATTTTCTTCACATTCTTCCTCTTAACAGGAATCACACTTGCTGGTTGTTTCTTGACTTCCCGATCAGCCGTAGTGCAACAACTTGCTCCTCCTTTCGAACTCATCTTTAGCCTCTTATTTAATCTTTTTAGATGTGTATGCGTTATTGTTTTTGTGTGTAGAACTAGTTGTGATTGATGAAAGCCATGCACAATGTGGGTTGGTTTTATACCCAAGGCTTGATGCTCCTTCGTTAACAATCAAACTTCTACTATAAGTTGCTCCAATGCCAACGTGTCAGCTATCCATTTGCTACTAAGAGGAAATTTAATTTAAATCTTCTACTTATGATTTAAGCTTCGACTCATAAAAAACATTACACGAAACTTACATTTAATTTCATTGCATTGAGATATTTGTGTGTCGATGTGAATAGATAAATTCTTGAATAATTGGAATACATAAACTAACTTTAAAGAGAAATTTCCATGCAATTACCGTTCTTTGAGAATTAATTAATTGATTTTATTTATTTGACAGAAGAGTCAGTGCCAACTTGGGCAGTAAGGACCAATCTATCATTAGTATATTGTAAAAAACAATCAGCAGGCACTACAACATTCGACACACATGTTGGTAGATACAAATTTGTTTTGTTTGTCACACACACACACATATATATATATATATTGTGATTATTTAACACAAGTTTTTTGGTTCACACCTTTTCTCTTAAGAAAGAATAAATTGTTATAAAAAAAGTTATGGTTTAGTATTTTATACTGTTTTATCTTTACAATACATCTTCAATAGAATCAAAACAAATTCATTACCTTATTTATCTTTATGAATTCTTATTAACTAATTATCATTATATCTTCTGCTAATGATAGAATAATAAGTGCCCGTCTTATAGTAGCTGCTAAAAAAGATTGATGTTTTCGTTGCATTTATTAGTATAACTAAATGATTACTTGTGCATTGCACGAGATAAATATATGTTTTTTATTTTCGAATTTTTGGTATATATATGTGATATATTGTATTTCAGACTTTATTTTCTATATGTAAAATAATAATTAGCATATACATAAATATTATTTTTTCGTCATATATATATATGTGTTTTTTTATTATTGTGGTATATATGTGTTTGTTTTGTTATAATTATTACTTAAATCATTTTATGATTTAAAAATATAACTATATTGTTATGTTTATGATATAATATAATAGATGTATCTATGTTATTTTATTGAGTTATACCAAAAAAAATCTGATCTAATAAATATATATTATAACCTTGATGAAGACAAATAAGTTAATTAAAACTTAAATAAATAAAAACTAAAACAATAAAAAGTAGAAAACATAACAAATTAAAAGAAAGATTTTCTATAAGTAAAATCAGTGAACAAAAGTTTGACTTTTTCATCCCATAAACAAATTTTACACAGAGTAGATTTATTCATATCATTGTCAACTTCGTAACAATTTCAAATATTGTTGTTCTTTACGAATTTGGAAGTTCGACCATCACAATCACACTTGTCTTTGATGTAAGATCTTTTCAACTCTGAACAAAAACCATACATATTCGATCTCAGATGTCTATCAACTTAAAACCGAATTTTTCAACACTCTAATGTTTTGACACTCTAATGTTTTCAACACTCTAATGTTTTTATCTTTACCTCCAAGGCATATTAAAATAGCACCATAAATATACATGGCGTCATGGAAATTACCTCGAGAAGCTCCTTTAAACAATTTTAGTCCCTCATCTTTATGTTGGTCATAAAATAGGAGATTATTCCTACCCTATACAAAACTTCCGGATTTCCAACTTGATATAACCTATTATATCTTCTGTAGTATACTTGAGGACTGCAGCAATATGGATATAACTCTTCTTCCTTAAGAGATACTCGGTATAGAATTGGACGTTCATCAGATACACTACTCTAAAGTTTAAAATAGTTGTTAAAGAATAAGTAGTGCAAGAGGAGGCTATTTAAATAAGAATATCATCGGGCAATAATATTAGTGAATCTATGGAATATTTTTCAAAAGTACAAAAAACAAAAAGATGTAGAATTTGAGAATAAGATAAAAGTATTCTTCTGTTTATAATGAATAACGTGATGTACAATATATACACACACATGAATAGAAACATATAACAACTTGATCTTATCATAAGCTAAATAAGTGCACCTAATTAACTAACTAACTAACTAACTTGTATTTAATTATTTTGTATTTGAAATATTAAAATATAACACGTCCGTTGAATGTTATGATCCTTAATATTATGTTCTTGAGGTTTTATTTAATTGTTTGAAATATAAAAATCTCAAACAATATTACGAGATTGAGAGGTTTTGTGGCATTTTTCTTTGGACGAGTTCTCCAAATGGTAATGCTAAGGCTAAAGTCTCTTGGCATGATGTGTGTTTACCTCTTGATGAGGGAGGGTTGAGCTTACGCAGACTTGAAGATTATGCTAAGATTTTTCTCTTCATCTGATTTGCAAGCTTCTTTCCTCAATATTATCGCTTTGAGTTGCTTGGATTCGTCACTTTTTACTTTGTTATTCCTCTTTTTGGGATGTTAAAGCATGTCAGAAAGGCTCTTGGATATAGAAAAAAACTGTTGAAACTCAGAGTTTTAGCTTATCATTTCATCAAAGTTGAGATTCAATGAGGCAAAGATTCTCATTTCTGGTTCAATAACTGCTATCTTAGACCCTTCTTGGATCAGTAGACTGACTCAGTGTCGTCACTTCTCCTCTTTATTAGCTCCTCTTCGTGATTTCTATTATTCTGGTCCTGATGCAGGTCCTGATCTCTTTCTTTGGAGACACTCGTCTGACACTATCATACCCTGATTCTCTTCTTCTTCCACTTGGGATCAGATTCGTACTTCAGGTGCTAAAGTCTCTTGGTGTAGTTTGATTTGGTTCAAACAAGCAGTCCCACGTTTCTCATTCATTGCCTGGTTAGTTGTAAGATATAGGCTTTCTACAGGCACTCATATGCATCATTGGGGTGTTGTTCAACCTTGTGTTCTTTGTAGAGAACGTGATGAATTTCGTGAACACCTATTTTTTGCGTGCCCTTTCAGTTTTGTGCTTTGGACTTATCTTGGTTCTAAGCTTTTGGATTAGGCTCTTTCTCAGGACTGGGATGACACAATTGCACCTCTTCTCTTGCCTTGTGCTTCCCATTTATCCACTTTATTGCAAAAAATACTGTTTCAGGCTGTTGTGTATTACATTTGGCAGGAACACAATACCAAAATTCATTTGGGTTGATGGAAGGATTGTAAGGCTCTTGTGGCTTTAATTGGGCATAAAACTAACTAACTTGATCTTATCTCCTATTCAATGTTAGTTTTTGAATTATATCCCTTTTTGAATTTGATTTTTTTTTGTTACTTGACTTCTTTAAGTTTTTCTAACTTCTTTTCTTCATTCAGCTTTGAAAATGGGTCTTGACGATTTTAAATTTCCTAACGTTGAGGCTGATGTCAATTATGCACTTGAGGGTTTAAATCTTCGGCCCTCTAAAAATCCTTCTAAGGTTTCTGAACTCTTAGCTGCTCTATTTTAGGACATAGTGGAAGTACCTTCAAGGTCTTGTCGTGGGGATTCGTGGCCTGCAAAGAAGGCAAAGATTGATGCACCGCTAAGGATTGGTTCTCCAAGGGGAGGCGGTAAGAGTGGTTCCGCGGGTTTTTTTTGTGGAAAGGGTAGGGGTATGCCTACCCGAGTTGCCGAGGACTACCTTGAAGTAGTGGAACTATGATCCGAACTTTATGCCGCCAAGGAGGAACTCGCTCGTACCAAAGATGAGTTGAAAACTGAGCGCAAAAACTTCCTCAAGTTGGTAGCTCAAAATGCGGAACTGTCAGAGTCGCTAGATTGTGTTGATTCTGATCGGGGTGCCGCCTTCAAATTTGTCGAGAAGGCTAATGACGAGGTGCTGAGGTTGCATGCCGAGTTGGATTTGGTGAGGAGGGACTTTGATTCTCGACTCCGCCGGGCATTAACTATTGAGAACTTGAAAATCTTCAAGGTTCTTCGTGAGCGCCTATCTGACCGTTTTGGTCGAATTGTCGCTAGGTTTAATGATCTTAACAGGAACCTCGAGACCCGTTTGTCGTACATCCAATTTATTGAGTCGGAAAACGTTTTCCAATTGCTTTCTAACTATGGAACCAATATCCCTTATGCGGTCATTGACTCGATGACTGCCAAAGTGAACGAGTACAAGGAGCTCGTTGATAAGGAGAGCTTGACGCTGCTGCTTTCGAGGGACATGGTCGTCCTAGTTTTTGAAGTTGGAGAAGCCTCCAATGCTGGCGAAAGTGGATTCCCAGAAGCACCATAATTTCTCCGGGCTTTGTCGTAGTTTTCTTTTGTAGTCGCCGCTTGACTTATTTTAGGAGTTGTATATACTTTTTGCACTTGGTGCTTCTTGTAAATATTTTCCAGTGTAAATGAAACAAAATTTGATATTTAATAATGAATGAAACAATTGTCTAGCTGATTTGACTCGTCATTTTACAAATTCTGGTTCCCAAGATCTTTTCTTGTATTTTGTGTGTTTAGACGAGTTTCTTCTTGCGTTTAAAGAGTTTGATCTCGTTTCATCTTAGGAAGAGAACTTTCTGTTATGCGACTTTAAAGCTGAGATTTTAGGACTCAGTTTGAGTTTAAAGAAATTCAGACTCGGAAACCATATTCGTAAAACTTGGTCTAAAGAGTTTCAATTATCTGTTCAGAAATCATATTCTGACTTTGTTTGAGACTTAGTCTCGTAATTCTGTACAAAGTTGTGCTTTGTCTTTTAAGTGAGATTTTAATCTCGGCAAACCTGTACAAAGCATTGCTTTTCCTTTTAAGTGAGATCTTTAATCTCGGCAAACCTGTACAAAGCGTTGCTTTACCTTTTTAAGTGAGATCTTTAATCTCGGCAAACCTGTACAAATTTTTTTTTTGCCTTTTAAGTGAGATCTTTAATCTCGGTAAACCTGTACAAAGCGTTGCTTTGCCTTTTAAGTGAGATCTTTAATCTTGGCAAACCTGTACAAAGTGTTATTTTGCCTTTTATGTGAGATTTTAATCTCGAAAACCTTTACAAAGCCATGCTTATCTTTTTGACGAGAACTGATCTCATAAACCTGTTTTGAACTTTCTTCTGTCATTTGGTGAGATTTCCATCTTGAAGGGTTTACACAAAGCTTCAGGCCTTGTCTTTTCCTGTGAGAATTAGATTCCTGCCAGTGTTATGAAAGGTTAATCTCGTAACAATTAAGTATTGTATAAGTTTCCCAAGGTTGAGTTTAGTGAGCTTAGAATTTGATTTCAAAGGTAAGGACTAGGGCTTAATCGGAGATTCTCGAGATTTAGACTCGGTGATTTTAAGTTTTTCGAGATTAGGCTTGACAAGTTGTGAACTCGGAATTTGAGATAAGGACTAGGCCTTTAGATAAGAATTCTTAAGGATTAGACTCGGCAAAATTTCTTTGTTTGAAATAAGTTTTTCGAGGTTGAGTTCAGCCAGATTTTAAGACTCGGCTTAAAGATAAATTGTGTTTGTTTTTTACGAGAACTTATCTCGGCTTGCGACTTGTTAAGATATATGGTGTAAACTACTTTTTTTTAGATGCCGACTTGGGAAAAATAAAATTTTTATAGAGTTCTAGCTGGACCCAAAAGCTACCTACGTATCCCGAAGGGATCAAGCCAAGACGTAGTTCTTATTACATAACTAATTAAGTAGATAGAGATGCATTAAGTGATGTGTCTAATTCGCCGAGACAGCGATCTTTTAGTAGTAGTATCGCTTCAGGTTGATAGAGTTCCAACTTTGAGAAATTGGTATTCCTTCCATGCTAGGAATTTTGTGTACTCCTGGCTTTACGACTTCAAAGATAATGTATGGCCTTTCCCAATTTGCACTGAATTTCCTGGCATTGAGCTCGACCATGTTCTCAAACACTTTTCGAAGTGTAAGATCTCGGACTGCAAAGTGTCATCTGCGTACTTTCTTGTTGTAGTACTTTGTGGCTTATTGTTGATAGTTTTGTACTCAAAGAAGTGCCTCGTCGCGTTCTTCTCCTAAGTCGTTAATACTAATTTCCATAGCATTGTTGTTAGCGTCTTCATTCTCGGAAAGATGTTCACGATGTAGAGTTGGTACAACTATCTCGGCTAGAGCCATTGATTCCATTCCGTGAGAAAGGGAGAATAGAGCTCGTCTGGTTGATCACCGAGGTGTGGTCCGATGTGACCATAATACGCCCTCCAACTCGGAAGCCCAACTTGCCTTCTTTTCAGAGAGTCGCTTCTACCATCGAGGATCTGTTTGTTTGTGGCCTCAACCTGGTCATTTTCTTGTGGGTTTTGTGGCGTTGACTTGCTTACTCGGATATTCTATCTGGTGCAAAAGTTGGTCTATTTCGCCGAGATGAATTGAGATCCGTTGTAGTCACGATCTCGTATGGAAGACCATGTTGACATATGATATTTTTTCATACAAAATTGATTACATCTGTATCCTTTATCTGAGAGTAAGCTTCTGCTTCGACCCATTTTGAGAAGTAGTCGATCATAACGAGCATGAACCTCTTTTGCCGGGATTATGGTAATGGTCCGACTATATCCATTGTCCATCGCATGAATAGATAAGGCATTATTGCTGATGTTAACTCCTCAGTTAGAGTGTTAATAATGTGCCCATGTCTTTGGCACTTGTCACATTTAGCACTATATTCGGTACAATCCTTTGGCATAGTCGGCTAATAGTATCCGAGTATTCTGATCTTTTGAACGAGTGTTCTCCCACGTTTGTGGTTTCCTCTCGCTCCATCGTGTGTCTTTTTGATGAACTCGTCGACTTCGTTTCCGTGAACACAAGTGAGTAGTAGTCTGTTTGTACTTTTTTGGTAAAGTTTTTCGCTGACTTGGACGTAGAAAACACACTTGGCTTTTAACTGGCATGCTGCCCATCTGGCTTCTAGCGTTTTGCCGTCTAGGATGTAAGCTTGGATTTCTTCTTGCCAATCCACTTTCTGTTTGTTGTTATGTTTGGCGTCTGCCATCTTGGAATCATATTGTTCTCGGACTTTGTCTATAGCCAAGACAAGTTCTAGATCTCCATTTGGTAGGCTTATGCTTAGTCTATCTATGCTTTCCACTGGGATGATTCGCCTTTGGACGACATCTGTTGTAGATGCGAGAGCAGCTAGGGCGTTAGCAAATGTGTTCTTGGAACCATGTGGTTAGCTCCTTTACCACATGAAGGTAAGCTTCCATTCGATCATTCTTCATATCGTAACCTTGGTTAGAATTATTGATATTAAATCTTAATCCCTTGGTTAACTCCTTTACCACGTGAAGGTAAGCTTCCATTCGATCATTCTTCGTATCGTAACCTCCATTTACTTGGTTAACAACGAGTTGGGATTCACAATAGCAATCAATATTGGTAGTTTTGACTTCCTTAGCTAGTTTAATTCTTGCAATTAGAACCTCATACTCTCCTTGTTGTTTGAAGCTGGGAATGCAAGTCGGTATGACTATTCTAGAACTTCTCCTGTAGGCTCTCTAGTCGGATGCCTACTCTTGAGCCGTATTCTGATGAAGATCCATCCACATATATCTTCCATGTTTGATCCTTTGCTGTGTCTAGAGGTTCTAGATCCGTTGATAGCTCGATTATAAAGTTGGCTAAGACTTGTGACTTCTCACTTGTACGTCCTTTAAATTTGATGTCGTAATCGCTTAATTCTTTTGCCCACTTCGTCAATCGTTCTGACTGATTTGGACTATGCAATATTGTCAACAGTGGATGATTTGTTAATACTATAACGGTATGAGACTAGAAGTAAGGTCGTAACTTCCTTGTTGAGGTTACTACCGCTAGTGCAAGCTTCTCTATGGTTGAATATCGGGACTCGGCTCTATCAAATGACTTGCTGATATAAAAGATCAGGTACTGGGTTCCTCTGTCATCTCGAACTAGTACACCACTAACAGCCGAGGTAGAAACTGTAATGTATAAATATAGTGGTTCTCTGTTTTCTGGTTTGGCGAGTATCCGCAGTGTTGCAAGGTACTCTTCAACTTAGACAAAGCCTTCTCTCAACTTTCATCCCACATGAATTCTTTGTTTCCACGCAGCAAGTTGTAGAATAGAAAACATTTATCGATTGAGCGTGATATGAAGCAGTTCAGGGCAGCTATCCGACCTATCATTCTTTGCATTTCTCGCTTATTCTTCGAAGAAGGCAACTCTTAGATTGCCATGACCTGTTTTGGATTTGCTTCAATTCCTCTCTGAGTGACTATGTTTCCGAGGAATTCTCCTGATGTAACTCCAAAAGTGCATTTTACTGGGTTGAGTTTCATCTGGTATTCATTCAAAGGTTTGATGCAACGAGCTAAATAATCGATGTGATCTTCTGATTTTAACGACTTGATAAGAATGTCGTCAATATATACTTCCATTGTTTGCCCGAGTTGATCGGCAAACATTTTGTTCACGAGACGTTGGTAGGTAGATCCAATATTCTTTAGTCCAAATGACATTACTTTATAACAGTAAGTACCTTGTTCTGTGATGAACGAAGTCTTCTCCATGGATCGGGATGCATTTGAATCTGGTTATATCCGGAAAAGGCATCAATGAACAAAAGATATTCGTTTCCTGCTGTTGCTTTGATGATTCGGTCGATATTCGGCAATGGGTAACTGTCTTTTGGACAAAATTTGTTGAGGTCGGTAAAGTCTACGCATTCAATCCATTTTCCATTCTTTTTTGGAACGACTATGGGATGGCTAGCCATTCAGGATATTGAACTTCGGTGATTGATCCAATTTCAATCAACTTTTTGACTTCTTCGATCATGGCCTTTGTTTTCTCTGGCCCGAGCTTTCTTCTCTTCTGTTTGATTAGCTTATATGTCAGATCGACATTCAGCCTATGACTTGTGATTGCCGGATTAATTCCAGGCATATAACTTGGTGACCACACAAATGTCGTCACATTCTCTTCAAAGAGACATATCAGTTTCTCCTTAATTAGCTTGCTCAGGTTAATGTTGCTACTTACACATTTTATCGGATCAGCTAAATTGATGTTGACAAGTTCAACAGTTGATTAGAATGGCTTCTTGGGAGCAGGTGATTTGGTTAATACTCTGCTTCCTATTGATGCGGCGATCATGCATGATTTGTTTCTTAACTTCAATTAGCCATCTTCTCATATCCTTTAAGTGTGTAGACTCATTCATTTGTTGGGATTTTAACATATTAATGATAGCTCAAGGGCACAACTTTCATCGTGTGTATCCAAGGTGTTCCTAGAATCATGTTGTAAATCAGTGGTTTATCTACAACGAGTAGCTTGATCCATCTCATACCCAGCAACTTGGATTGCTAGCTTCACTATTCCGATCATATTAATTATGCTTCCATCGAATGTGGTCAAGGTTTTGTCCATAGGTTTAAGCTGAACATCCGGTAGTGCCATCTTATCAAGAGTTTCTGTGAATATCAAATCTACTGAACTCCTAGTATCGATGAGAATTCGTTAAACATCAAAGTTGGCAACTTGGAGTTTGACGACTATGGGGTCGTTATGCGAGAAGCTAACTCTTTTGACATCTTCAGCGGTGAAAGTGATCACCGAATCTACGACGCGCATGCACTCCTTGACAGGTTCCTGGTTGATTGAGGCGACTACCTTTCATTTGTATTTATTTATTGAACGAATAGTATCGTCATAAAATTGTAATCTGCCCATGATTACACTGACAACAACTTGTGGACCGCCAGATCTGTCATTGTCTCCCTCTGGCTTTTGCTGCTTAGTTACTTCTGAGGTATTGGCCTTTGGGTTTTCCGACTTGAAAGCCGCTTCTTGTTGCTCGGCTTCTTTCCGCTTCTGTGCTTTGTACCTCTGGGTTTCTTCTTCTGAAACCTCATACTCTCCCTTTTTGAATTTCTCAGCAAGGAATTCTTGCAGTTATTTTCACTTTGCGGTCAAATGAGCCGCTTTCTTATGGAACCCGCAGTATTTGTTCTGATTGTAGATGTTATTGAATGACTTATCATGGGGGACTATTACTCTCCCCGTCTCGGAAAATGATTGCTGAGTTTGCTTTCCCTATATTATGTTGTCTTGGCTTGTAATGCCCTTCTCTCGGCTCTTTAGTTGCCGAAATCCACTGCATATCTTGGTTTTGTGAGAGGATTTGTTTTTCGTCTATGTACTCCGCATGTCTCGCAGCTCTAAAAAGGGCATCGGAGATTGTATTGGGCCTGTTGACAAAAAGGTCCGGTTTAAGCACCTCATCGATCACCATTCCAGTTTGGAGGGCTTCAATAGCAATGTCGTCACTGACTTTGACCTTTGTTATAATCTTCTTGAAGTGTTTGAGATACAACTTCAAAGGCTCGTCAAAGCCTTGCCTTAAAGATCTGAACTCAGCCGTCGATGTATCTTGATTGATGAATAAGGCATACTGCTTCATAAACAACTCGGCAAGCTGGTGAAAGGTTTCAATTGACCCGGCAGGTAGCTTGGTGAACCATAACAAGGCGTCTCTAGTCAAATTTTCTGTGAAGTGATGGCAGTAAGCTGCGTCCTCGTTGTCCATAGTGTAGTTGGTATCATTTGGCGCTCATAATTTCCACTGGGTCTGAGTTCCCATCGTAGGAGGGGCATCAGAGCCATAATCCTCTGTTTACCGAGACTCTGCGTAGTCGCGGTGCGAATGGCGAGTTCTGTGCCTCAGATAGGATCCTTCCTATCTCGGGTGCCAAGCTGGTAGTTTGATGGAATTTTTATTTTATGTCGTCCATCATCTTCAAAACGGTTGTTGCGTCCAATATTACTTGACCATGTTGTCTAGACGTAGTTGGTATAGCAAAGTGATCTTGCACTGAAGTGTTTGCTGATTGTGGACTCGATAAATCCCTAAATAGTGTTCTTTGAACACTGGCCAATGCCTCCGTACATGGCTTATTGACCTTTGTAGTCGGTTGACTACTCTCATTCAAACGAGATTCGAGCCTATCGAATCTTTCAGCATTTCTTCGGTCAGAAGGTTCATGCTGTGTGATCAGGTTTTGTACTAAGGTCCCGAGTATCGGTGATCCCAATGGTGGTGGAAAAAGATCAATGTCCTCTCAAGTCTCTTGTTGGTTCTCTTCCTGAGTTGGAGTTGAATTCAGGGTTTATCCATTCGTTAAATCGACGAGCTCCTGAACGAGAGGTTCCCTACTTTCTGGTGAATTGATGGTAATTTCTCCTTCAACCATCTTCCTATTTTCAGAGTTTTCTCTTGCTTTTGTGAAGATGTCATTTGATATCTTCCCCATAGATGGCGCCAACTGTTGGAACCTGTCTTAACACAACGAGTATTAAAATAGTGGTTCCTGATCAAAAGAGTGGGAGAGAATGGCCAAGGACACTTGTGAATTTGATTAGGAGCAAGATTTAGTTAACTAAGAACAAGAAGAGATGATTGCCGAACTGATATTCTTATTAGACTTAGTATGCCAAAAAGCTGATCCCTTTTCAAAGGATTGTGCCTTTATTTATAGTTTATAGAGGCGGTTACATGTGTTGAAAATAAAGGAAGATTTACAAATCTTGTTGATGAGTTTGAATCTGTTAAGATTCGTGCTAGATTTATGGAAGTTTTCCATGTCGGAACAGGAAAACTTCCATTCATCCTTTGCTGATGTGTCATTCGACTTCCTTTCACGTTCGTGGAACCTTCCGAGGCGAGACATTTTGCTGAGTAGAATATTTTATTCGAGTTAAAGACTTAGTGCTTGCAACCGGATGATTCTTTTATATTTGACCCGTTGTTTTCAGTGGACCTTAGTAGGATCTCGGATTCGCCTCCAACAAATAGGAAAAAATGTAAGAATTTCATACTAACCATGTGTTCATTTGGAGTCTTGTAGCATAGATAAGTTTGTGAAAGAAATCATATCAAGGTATAAGAATGGTATAATCAATTATAGCAAGATATAATAAATCTATAATAGAACATAAAAATGTTTACCTAAAAACCATCATAAAACATTATGAGAAGTGAATAACAAAAGCACTACAAATATATAGTAGTCTATTAGGTTTTTAAAATAAGAATATCAAAAGAATATTCCATAAATAATATAAGTGAATTTCGGAAACAAATATATAGTAGTCTAACTAGATTTTCATTTATTTTCTATGTAACAAACTTATATTTTTCAACAATTATATATATATATATATATATTAATTCAAATTATAAATATAAATGTAACAATATTTTTTTTAGTAACAAATTGAATAAATCTAAAACTTGAAATCTAACACATGACTTTATTTTTTTAAAATTACCTTTTTATTATATAGAAGATTTTTTTTTTGTCAATAATATTGGGCCACAACTGGCCGGCCCAGTAGCCAAGTTCTTGCATAGTGCAGGCGGTGAGACTCGATCCCGAAATGTGCAAGTGCGCCTGCCATTTAGTGGACTTACCCCTGCCACTGGACTAAAGGCCACTTGCTATTATATAGAAGATAGTAATAATAATAATAATACATGATACATAATGTCATTATATGCATTATTAAATTTAAAATAATAATAATAATTGAGTCGTTTTTTTATATGGAATTTATAGTTCAGTCATGAAAAAAAATCTTTTATTTTAAAGTCTAATAAATAAGGTAGAAATAGAATAGTCTTTTATCATCACGTTACCGCTCTCATTTTTTTTAAAGTTCAAATTTATTCTGTTATATTGGCTAAGGAGGATCAAAAATGTGGGCTAGTTGAAAAAAAATGTGTAGAGACATACAAGGTGTGATTGTTACACAAGTGCGGTGCGTAATAATTTTGTAATTTTGTATGATGTCGTATGGTTTTGTGGTAATGGTTGCCAATCAACCAATTTTATGTAAAGTGTTTTTCTTAGGAAAAATAATATAAAAACTGTTATAAATCATATAGATGGATTCCATAACCGGCCCATTAGATTAAAGACGGTTTAACCTATTTCCTATTTTTAATAGGACTTTACTTATTCATGGGATTGTATTTTCCTATAAATATGTAACTTTTGTTCATTAATTAAATACAATTCACTTCTCAATTCCCTTAGTTTCACAACACGTTATCAGCACGAGAGCTCTAGAAACCTAACCCTAACCCATGAATTTTCACCCCTAAAACGCTCCCTCAAACTCGCGTTTCAAACTCGCCGGATCAGCTTAACAAGCTCGTGGATCATTGGAGGTTTCGTTCGCGGTCTTCTCTCCTTGTTCGATAGCTCAGCAATCTAATTCCATTCAAGCTCATAGGTGAATAAGGTACACATTCTAGAACTAAGAACCAAACTTACCTTGAAATCCTAAAAGATAATCGAAATCCTAAAAGTCAAACTCAATTATATTTCTTGATTAATATGATTGTTTGAATGCTTGTTTGAAACCCTAAAAATCACGGTTTCAAACCCTTAGGAATCAAATCCTAGAAATCGTGATTGAAACCGTAGAACCGATTTCTAGAACCCTAAAATCCTAATCGATTTGATTATCTTCTCTTTGTATAGCAATTGCTTGCTTTGTGTTTAGGGTTGTTAGATTAATTATTAGTTTGTAAACCCTAGAATTGAACTCCTAAAATCATGAAGCCTTAAACCCTAGGATCCGTTTTTGTTGATGATTGAATCCGTTTGGGAGTAGGTTCTAAACAAATGCATAATCCGTTTTTCACATAAACCAAATTACAAACGAATTCCTACTAGATCATAAACCCTAGGTTGTTATCTAAACATGATTCTCCATGATTGATTTGCATATTTGATTGTTTAAATTGTTTAAACCGCTTGTTTGAAACCAAACCCTAACCTGCGGTTTTTAAACCGCTAAAACCCCTAATCGTGTTTGCCAAAATCAATTTGATTTTTGCAAACCGATTTCCTTATTTGCTTGTTGTTTAGGTTGTTAGATTGATTGTTTTTCCTTATTGCATAAGGCCTAGAAACCTATAAAACCTAAACCTAGAAAGAAAAGGAAATCGAAAACTTAAAAGAAAAGGAAACTTTCAAAACCTAATCCTAAACTAAAAAGGAAATATGTAAAACTTAGAATTTTTCCTTATTAAATTAGGAAAATCAAAAACCCTAGAAACACTAATAGGATCCGGTCCTAAATCTAAACCCTCTTGAATGTATATACATTATATGCATTCAAGTTGAAGGTCAATCCCTCAAAACTTAAACTTAACCGCATAGTAACCCGTGAAATTTTGTGAATATATGCTAGATGTCGAAAATCAAGAATTTGGGTTTTGCTGTACTTAAGGCCTAAGGTGCAAATTACTTACAATGGGCATTGGATACTAAGATTATCCTCAAATCAAAAGGCCTAGGTGAATGTATTGTTGAAGGCAACAATACCTCTGAAACAGACAAATATAAGGCGATTCTTCTCATACACCATCACCTAGCTGAGGGTCTCAAGGACCAGTACCTCACTATTGAAAATCCTCTTGACTTTTGACAGAGTTGGAAAACAGATATGATCACCAGAAAACGGTGTTATTACCAAAGACAAGATTTAATTGAAAAAAATCTCAGAATCCAGGATTTTAAATCCGTGGATGAATACAATTCGGCATTGTTTAAGATAGTTTCAATACTTAAACTATGTGGAGATGAGGTTACTGAGAATGACTTGCTTGAGAAAACATTCTCAACCTTTCACTCAAACAATGTGTTGCTTCAGCAACAATATCGTGAAAAGGGTTTTAAGACATATGCAAGTCTAAATCTCTTGTTTGCTACTTGCCGAGCAAAAAAGAATGAGTTATTACTAATGAACTCTGCAATGAGACCTCTTGGATCTGCCCCAATACCAGAAGAAAATAAAGCTATAGAAAACATAGTTTCTTTCAAGAGATAGTTCTCTTATATGATGAGAAAAGAAACTAG